>JAUZSX010288267.1:0-14518 GCA_034780655.1 Idiosepius hallami
AAAATTTAGCTCTTTTGTTTTGATTGGCTAGAATACCAATATGTAAGAATAAATTTGACTGAGATCTATTTACAACAGTAGCAAGACACCTAAACTTGTCTGGTTTGAGAGGTTGATTGATACAGATTTGACTATTCTCCTGACATCTTTTCCCTGCTCAGAAACTAAAGGAGCAGCTACTGAATACAAAGCTGACAACCGTTAATAAATAAAAATAGCAATAGCCACAACAAGACTAGGAAGAGTTAACATTACTTGTTTGCAATTTTTGTTGTTGCAGTAGTAGTAGTAGTAGTAGTATAAGAATTGGAAAATTTTAAAAATTATAGCACACACTAGTGCAACATATGTTGCCATGAACCAAACTCTGATGATATTTAATGGTAGTTAGTGTGAAACAACTCTATAAAGATGACACCAGTTTTTGAAATTGCGCCTGGCTATAAGCACACACATGGTTCTCAGGCAGTTATGCAGGAGGACACATGTGTGCAATTACTTCAAAACTTGCTTTCTGGGGATAAAATCTGGTTCTGAATGCTTTAAATACAAGTTATTACCCCTCCCTTGGTTGATGATCCCAGATTCTTTGCAACAGAACTTGTCTAAGTTTTCCTTATCTTAAATATTCTTAAAAAAACATAACCTATTTTTATTTTCCTAAGTATAGTTAATAATACGACAATAATGAATTCAAATATATTTACAATAAAAATAAGACTTTGAATAATTCTTGATCTTAGAAATAAGTTTGAATTTGTTCGACACAAATGAGTATTCAGCCATCAAGTCCCAATTTTTTTTTTTTATTGAATCAAATTATCAATCCTTGTTTATATTTAACCCGAAAAAGTAATTATTAAGAATTGTATGTTCACCTTTTGACTTCATTATTGAATATGTGAGAGTTAATATTTTGCTTTTCTAAATTAAAGTTTAATAATGAAAGAGCAGAAAATTCACAGGACAAAATACTAAAATGGCCTGAAATAGAATTAATTTTTCTAATTAAGATTTTTTTACCGTTTATGTACAGGCTAGTCCACTTCAAGCAATTTATATAGAATTTTTGAAATCTTATTGTATTATGTTCAGATTTGGGCTTATAGTCTTAGGGAAAGGTGGGAATTTCCATATTCCTTTCAACCACAGATTACATAAAAGCATCCATTGTTATTCAATGTTTTGGTGAAAGAAAGATGTTTATCAAAAATGATTATTTTTGGCATAAAATGTCCAAAAAGGTTGCTATAGCAATTAACAAACCAGTTAATCAATAATTTACTAACACTAAAATAAAAAAAGAAATCATTTTTTTTTCCTGTAAAAACTCTCAAGCAATATCTGATGGAATAATAAAAGATAACCACCCCGTCAAAAAATAAAATATAATTATTTGTCAACAGTAAGACCTTATATACATAACTAACAATTTTTAAGTCATAATTAATTTTTCAATTGATTAATCAATTAATTAATTTTTCTGTATCTTGAAATGGAAGATTTTGAGGAAGAAAGAAAAACCTGTTACCCTTAAAATTTATGAGTTATAGACGGATAGAAAAGAAATTTTAACTGACATAGGACTAGTAATTTAAGTAATTTAAAAATTACTGACCAACAAAGACCTAATCCCTTGCAAATTTTATTGACTGAATTTATTTTTTGAATTAATTATACTTACTAGTATTTGAAGTAAAAATAAGATCCTAATTCAGTCAATTCTTAAGTAATTAATTATATACTGTATAAACAGTTAAATGTACCGAATATAATAAATCGCTTAAATATCTTAGCCATTGTAAGGACTAAATGAATCAGGACTGTATTTTTATTTTGAATTCTGCTAAATATAAAAACCCCTGTTGGGCAAGAAGCAAGGCAGATTTTGGTGAATCAAGATCTTGGCAGTCTAATGGAACTTACGTCATGGACACTGCATCTCATGCTTTAAGCCACAACGGAAGCAATGTAGGCCAAGTCGTACCTGACTGTCGTGCAACCACAGACCACACACAATTGATCTCTCTTTCCTCCCTTTAAATTTAAATATCATTGTTGATGTCATTCCATCTATTCCTCATTATAGCCTCATCCCTTCATAACAGAACCTAGCTAAACAGTGCATTTATTCAATGTGCTAAACCAAATTATTCCTCAACATCATTAAAAGATTTTAGAAAGGCAACAAAGATTTCTTTGTAGTTTATTATAATAATGGTTTCCATTATTTTGATGTATCAAATTGGCAAACTATTATTTTATCTTCACAATATTTTGGCTGATAAACTCTTAAGCCTTTAGATGACCAAACTTGAGAAGCGTCATGTCATAATCAGAAACTTTCACAGAACTTCAAACTTGACCTTTTATTCAACATTTGGGGGTAGACTGTTATGATTCAGTCAACCGTAATCAGGTAGTAGTGTTAGGTTTTGAAATATATTCTTAGTAATTACTGTATTTGGGTGGGATTGAAACCCTTAACTTCAGATATGCTCACATTATATAGAAGAAGCTCAAATTTTATTCCAATTTGGTAAAATCAATGAACAAAAGTAATGACATTTTTATAATCCATTGCATGACATGACAAGCTGTCGACTAAGAAGCCATATGTCTGTTGTTTCTTCTACTTGTAAAATGGTTCAAGGTTATTGCTTTACTGTCAACTTGTAACTTCACTTAACTTCAATTATTATTATTATTATAGAAGAAAGAATGGTAGCTGTATTGGTGGTGATGGTAGGAAGTCTGTCACATTTACACTTATTTGCTAAAACTCAAACTTTGACTTGTGTTTTTATTCATGAATTGTGTTTTAATGATACATTGTTGTTTTGGTGATTTTGTTTTATGATTTCAAACAATAAGCTTTTAATGACATCAAAGAGAATGGATTTTCTTTTGTTCACTTGATAAAAAGTTTTAAAAAATCTATTAAGAGAATGTTTAAATCTCTGTTATCATCAAATTGACAAAACCATATTATCTTATCTTTTCTTTTTATATATATATGTATATATATATATATATATACATATATAAGCGAATGATTATGTCACTGACGAGATCCAATAAAATCGAAACAGCTGTCTGACGCTATGTTATGGGTTCCGCTAACTTTTTGCGTTCAATCGTTCGCTTATATTTTTATTATTGGTAGTATACCAACGCCTCACCCTTATAATTATATATATATATATATATATATATATATATATTATTTAGGATGACCTTGTGTGTCTGAGAAAATACTTTGCCAAGTTTTGGCCTAAAGACTTTAAATTTTTTTATGGGGTATTCAGACTTGTAGAACAAATTTTATAGTGGGGTTTCAGCCATAAAAATAGATGCCAAGGCATCAAAATTGAAAAATTGGGTCATTGTAGGCCTGATATTTATGTACTCTTTATGGAATCTATGTTAGTCATTAGGGTGTCAATATAAGGGCAGTTTAATAAAATAATTTTTGGTTTTCGAAAGGATACCACAGTTTTCTTTTTAAAAATCTTGAAATTAAAAAAAAAAAAAAAAACAGGGTTCAAAATAATCATAAAAGGAACATTAAAACAATCCCAAGTTGGGACGAACAATCCTCTAGTTTTGAATCATTCAGAGAATTGATCAAAGTACTTTTATTTTTAATAGGATATTTTTGTATATTTAGTGTTAGCAACCATTGTTTTTGTGTCAGTACAGCTAACATGTGTTGTGTGGGTTAAAATTCTCATTATATAGAATTAAAAGAAAATTGTTTTTAAATTGAAAATTATATATTTACTAAATCCTTAATTTCAGTTGGGAAACAATAGCAAATCATTCTAATAATTGTTTTAAGGATTATATACTTTCCACCTGGACAAATTTTATGTATCTTTTAAATCACTTAAATAGAAAAAGTCATTTATATTAATTTCTGTTATTCATTTCGTTATTCTTTAAGTAGGTTTTAATTTTTTTAATCAGTTTTCCAAATAAGGAGTAAAATTGAAAGAAAACAGTTTTTTTTAATTACTATAAAACTTGGGGAAAAAAAATCATTCCTTAATTTTTTTGTATTGTTTTATATTATTTTATCAAAAAAATATCCAAACTATTAAAAAAAATAATCATATGAAAAATTTCAAATTTTCAGATTATATTAAAAAAGTGTTTTAATTCTATAACATGTAAATTGAAATCCCCAAAAAACTAAATGTTAAACTTGCTTTCATCTTTAAAATCAAATGTCTATTAAAGTACTTCAGTCTCAAAAAAAAAAAAAATCAACTATGTCTAAAAAATCAAACTAAAAGATATTAAGAAGAAAATAGTTATAATTTAATTAAAAAAAAACAGGAAAAGGTTTCACCTGTAAAACAAGTTTCAAATTATGCTAAAACACTTATCTTAAAAACTAAATCATTAATTTATCTTTTAAACTAAATTTTTATCATATTTATATGGTTACTCAGTTTATTATAAAATTATTTCAATAGACAGCAATTTTTTAAAAATTTTCAAACTTTAAATTTGTATTTCCTTATTTTTACTTTTTATGTTGATGGTGTACAGCCATTAAAGAAAAGTTTTATTTTTGTAGACTTAATCTGGTGATGTCTGGTGGCGTGAGCCTATTGTTAGCTTGTTTTATTGATTTTTTTTTCTTTTTCTACCTATTTGCATAAGCTGATTGCTTCTAATTCTCAGCACATCACCTGATTTTTCTTGAACCTCACCTGATCTAAGGATTTGGACCACTCACTACTTTAAACCTGATTGGATGATGAAAATCTGCTGAGTGCTAGTTACTGGGCTAGTTGCTCAAACTTTCAAGTTGATTTCTATAAGAAACAACAAATTTTGGCATCTGAGAAGGAACAAAATTATTACTGAACTCCTTTACAGCCTTTTTGAGCTTTGCATTTGTTTTTTAAAAGGAGGATTTCAATAGTTTGAATTGGAATTATTGAAAAAGTTATTTTCATTTGTATTTGGAATTGTTATCATTTTTACTCATGGATTGCTGACTTTTCCAACTACCATTAATTGGATTTTAATATTATTATCATCTATATCAACAAAAGGGTTTTTTATCTATCATTTTAAGCTAAAAAACGCAAATGGTATTATTAAAACCAAGATTTGGTAAGTAAATGCTCTCTGCCTGTAGTTTTTAACCCTAACCATTTAATTGAAAAAGACAAATGAAAAAAGGAATGAGTGGATTGGGTTAGTCTCAAAATTAGTTTGAATTTAATTTTATTATGTATGTACCTTTTTAAAAATTGTTTGGTTGGTTCTTGAGAAATAATTTCCTTAATTTTTTTTTCTATGTTGTTCATTTTTTTTTTGTGATGTTATTGTAATGTTGTATAGATGGTTTAAAATTAAAAAAAAATGATTTATTCAAATCTTTTAAGTAAGACTGTTGTGGTACTAATAAATAACAGATTAGCATTTCAAACTTTTTTTTTTTTTCTATCAAAAAGGCTAAGAGATTAAGGACAATGAATGAATGATGCTCACATTTGACAATTATAAAACTAGTGAAAAGAAAAGTAAAGCAGCCAGCACCATCCAGGCTTTACAGTCAGTAAAGCAAAATAGTGGGCATGGGTTTCCCTTTTAGGGTGACCTTATTTTTACTCTGACCTTAAAATAGCAGCAGCAGAGAGAGGAAATGTTAGGGAGTTAGATTTTGAATGAGATACAGAGGATAATAATGTTATGAATGAAAAAGGGAGGGGTTTGCTAAGGATGAAGAAGAAATTTATTGTAGTAGTTCTGTTCTGCCCTGACAAGACCAAATTATCACTTCTGAAATAGTGTAAGAGCAATACTGAAAACCCGAAATTTAAAAGAAAAACGTAGAGAAAAATAATTTTTTTTTTTTTTTTTTTTTTTTTTTTTTTTTGAGAAGGTTAGATCTGGAAGAAAAACAAATCGTTTCCACAATCAAATCTATATTTCTCACTAGCCTCTGCCTCCAACCACTACTATGTTTTCCAAAAAGCATGATGGTGCTTTGTGGTGTTTTTTCATCTCAGTCAGAGCTCTCTGGGCTCTGAGCTGCACAAATCTATATCAATAATAAAAACTCAAAATCCCAATGAAAAAATCCCTGCACACAAACACAAATATAACATTATATATATAAACTAAGGAAAAATAAACCATTTTTGGTGTTATGGAAACAGAATTTAAATATATCATCATCCTTCCCTGCCTTGCTGCCACTAATTCAGACCATGTTGTTAATATTACCATTCTTCAAAACAATAGGGGTAAAGAGAAATTCAGAAAATTATTTTATTCATTTATTTATATTAATAGAATTCTCTTGACTAAAATGCAATGAATAATACCTTCAAACAATCGGTCTGTTAAGTTTCACTACTATCACTACTGCTTCTTTGTTTTCATTTGAAATTTATTTAGCAAGTGCACAGCAACACTGCAATAGAATATGTATGCGTGTGCATACACAAGATGGTTTTAATCTTGTTTATTCTAACAGGTGTTATCTATTTGGTTAGCCATGCTCTTTTTGTAGGTTTTTATCTGCATCATTAAACAATGAAAATACATGGATACTACAAAAACAATCATCTTTAAAGAAAAAATATCTAGTCAGTTCTCTGGGCATAAATAAACATATTTTTAAAAATTTAAGTTTGTTCAATGGTTATTATTCAATTTCTATTGATTAAATATTTTGTTTAACTTTAAAGTAATTTGATGATTTATGCAAGTTAGGATAATTTAATTAACTTGAAATTGAAATAATTGTATAATGATAATAATCTTCCAGTGGATTACCAGATTTTTAATGAAATGAATACTTCTTTCTTTATTCTCTGCTACTGTGCTGTGTTGTACATGTGGCATTTTTTTTCAAATTGGAAAACAAAAATGTTCATTATTTTAATTATTTTTATTTCATTTTCTTTATTTGTCTAATATTTGTCTGTATTTCCAATATTTTTGGTATTAGTCTACAAAGATAAAAAGGTTTGTGTTCTGTAGGAGTTGTTTAGTTGGTAATATTTTGCAAACATTCAACATCTACAGAATATTTTTTCCCAATAAATATTAATAGTCAACAATGAATTTAGATTTTTTTTTGTGTTTTAGGCTGGTAATTTATGGAATTTAATTTTTCTTAAGAAATACAAAACTAATATTTATTATCATTTTTTTTTTTTTTTTAAACAATTTTATTTAATTGTGTGAAAAAAATTTTTTAAATTCATTTTTTTTAAAAATAATAATTTCTGTTTCAGCTGCTGCCATGGCCCTTGCTCGGTATCTTCTTCGCGGTGGCTTTTTATTCCTCACTGGAGTATTCTTCGCATTTGTTCTAAACCTGCTTCAGGTTCAGCGCCAATTCACATATTTTCCACAAGAAGTTTTCTCAAATATGTTTTCATCCACATGGTGGCTTCCTCCAACTTGTGGTACAGCAGCAGGTAAGAAATTTGTTTTTCTCGTTATTTCTAATTATTATTATGACTTTTTAAATTTAACTTTTAAAATAGTATACAATTTTTATGAAGAAAAATTGCATAATATTGTTGGTTGCTGCATTTCAGTTGTTCCAAACTGATAGGGATCCTCAGGCTACTATCAACTAAAGTAACACTAAATCCAACCCGTGGCCTCCGAAATATATATATATCGCGGAGGCCACGATCCAACCCATTAGACTGATATGGCTCATGTAGTCCTGCCAGGTTGGTTGTCTAAGAGAGGGAAACTAACACTTAGTGATAATCTACAGCCTTGAGATGAATAACTGAAACATCAGAGCAAACTGAATACATAAATGATATTATGGGAAATCAAGATTTTGTTTGCTTGCTAAATAATTACTGTATAGTTATTGTAAATAGACTTATTTCTTAAATTTGGATATTTTAAGTAATCAAATTCTTATTCATTTTTTTCAAAATAATAAACATCTTATTAAATGAATAATTGGGGAGAAAAGAAATATTAATTTTGACATTTTTTAAAGCAAATTTAAAATTTGGGGTAGCATGATTTTTACCATTCAACCCCTATTCTAACTACATGCTTCAATACCTATTGGTGAGTGGTTCATGGGTTGAAAGTAAAATTCTTATAAAAGATGTATATTATTATGTTGCATCATTTTATTACAATTTTTTGTTTAGGTATCCTACTACACTGTAATAAAAAAATAATAGGAAATCTTCTACACCTTTACAAATATTGTAAATTCTATACTTGTTTATAGATTTTGTATTGTGATTTAAATAATTTTTTTATAGCTATAATTGGTTTGCTGTATCCCTGCCTTGATAACAAACTAGGAGAACCCCATACTCACAGACGGGAATGGTCAAGTGTTATGAGATGTGTTGCAGTTTTTGTTGGCATCAATCATGCAAGTGCAGTATCCTTTTATCAAAACAATTTCAACTCTTTTTATTTATTTTAAACTAGATGTATGTTATATTGAGTGACATATTAACTACCTTCTAGTTATTTCTAGATTGATTCAATTCACAAAAATAAACATAGTTTTTAAAGAATTGCCTTCTAATTGCGATTTCCTCATAAATGTTTTCTGAAGAAAACCTGAATTCTTTATAGAATGAAAAGAAGAAATCACAACTATTATGATATACTTGAATTTCAATTAAAGATAGTTTGTTTTACAATTTTGTTTTTTTCATTTTACTATTTTTGACGCTATCATAAACACATACCCATACATAACCTCTAACATTTGATTCCAGCACAAAATCATATAGCCGACGTCTGCACTAAGTCTCTATCTTAGAAGAAAAGCACTCTGTAAAGTCAATTTGATGATAAATCATGTACCGATTTCTTTTGAAAAATTTTCTTCATTTCAAAGACTAACAGTCGAAGGAGGCTGGTAGATTCAGTTGAAATAAATTTATTGCTGATTAAGTTGTAAATTCTTTGTCTTTTATTAGATTTCTTCTCTTCTCTCAACCCATACTTTACATTTTGATATTTTTCTCAGTGAAAATTTCAATGTTTTTCTTTTTAATTTGGGATGCACTGAAGGTGTTTTTTTTATTCACTATCATCTAAGTCTCCATAAAATAAAATTTATATAAAACTCTTTTCACAAAAAATTATAAATTATTTCCTCTCTCTCTCTCTCTAAAAATAGATATGACTACATGAAAAATAAGTTTTGTTTTCAATTTATCTTATTTATATGCAATTTTTGTCCTTGACAAAAAAACTTAGAAAATTGATTTTGCAAACAACATGCAGTTGTCTCTGACTCTAGCAGCAATGTCCATAGGTCTTTGGTGGTTGTTTGATCGTTCACGAAGTGGATTTGGACTTGGTGTTGGAATAGCAGTTTTGGCAACTTTTGTCACACAGTTGCTTGTCTATAATGGAGTTTACAAGTAGGTATTTTATTTTTGCTATTGTCTTTGTTGTAAAAGCACAGTTGTAGTTGCAAATTTTGAATATAAGTTTATAGACAATTTTCTTAATGGTTAAAGATAACCCCTTTAAGAAAAGTGTAAATTCTATTGAAATTGATAAAACTGACAAGTTATTCTGGAAATTCTTCATTAATGTAAAGTTATTTTTAATCTTTTTATGATATATAATATATATATATAATTATAAGAGCTAAGAACTCCTTTGTTTTGTTTTTATCATGAATAATTTACTATGAGCTTCACTTTATTCACATTGCATTAAATCAATTTGATATTATCCATAAATTATTAATATTTGATTGTTGTTATGATTGTGCATTTCATAAATATATGTGTAGTCTGTCAGCATTATTTTCACTTGCACCTAACAACTCCAGCAAAAATATTTATATCAATAAACAACTATTTTTAAAATTGAATTTACTGCAGAATTTGCTTATCAATTCTCTGCTTATCTCGATAACTAATGCATAATATACACTTATATGAGATTGACCACAAGTTAAATAAATTTTTCATAATGTTTATTTTTAACTTTGATCTATTGTCTGTTAATTCATATCATTTGAAGATAAGACAAATATCTCTAAATGTGTAAAAACTAAAAATAATATTAGTGATATTTTCAACTAACAATTGAAGTTATAAAGAAAACGTTTATCTTTTAAGACTCCAAAAAACCCACATATGCTTACTTAAATCCAGTTTTTGCTGTATTGAATATTCAATACCCAAAACAGGAAACTATCCTGTTAGTTAATTATCTAACTTAGGCTCTTTGCCAAAGTTGAGTAAAAGTCCTATATCACTCTGACTATATACACTGACCTGCCTATAATAACCAGTTGGCTCTATTCAGAAAATTGCCTATGTGTAACTACTTTATTGAAATGACATTTTCAATGGTATATGCCAACTGATAATGTTGATCCCTTCATTTCAAATTGCTCCAGTTTGGACCTGTATTCCTGTTTTGGTTTGAGGAAACTTATGAGGTTAGTTTTAGATTAAAAGAACAGCAGCTTACCATTAAAATTATCAAATTGAAAGCTTCGTGATTTTATCATATTCTGAAAAATCAATTAAAAATGATGCCTAGGTTAAGTATTTTTTGTAGATGCTAAGATATCTTGTCAAATTTAAAATTGATTGAAAATCTTTTCTTAAATAAGCTGGAGTTGTTGATGTTAGTAAAAAGCACAAGCTGTGTGACTGTTGCTGTTACGGGACAGTTTCTACAGTAACACTGAGCACCTTTTACTTATAGGTATACAGAACCTGATTTTTTATTTGTAAGGTCATGGCTTCCTTGTGTCTTTTTCTCTGGTGGTGTAACAATGGGTAACATTGGACGACAACTGGCCATGGTAAGTATCAGGAATCCATTTCTTTTCTTAGACTTGTGAAGCACATCTTTCCAGCCACAGACCTCATTTGACACAACAAACCTGGACTACCTCTAGTGTGTTTGTATAATCCTTTCCATCAAGTTGGTGCAAAAGTAATGTCCAAATTTTAGGATGACTGTTCAAGAATATAATCATTGGTGATTAAACAATATAGTTTTGTAGTTGTAATATATTTCTGTGACTAAGCTGAAGGAATTTCTTTCAGATTATAATTGTTGTTCAAAAAAGTCTTGGCACCCATGTTTATCCCATAGAAGGGATTCATTAGAAATGTTTTACTCTACAATTTAAAAAAAATGTTAATGTAAGTACTACATTGCTACTTAAAGCATTTATGGGAATGATGTAGTGATTGAAAGAAGTTTTTGGAAATGGTTTTCTCATTTCTGATTTGGTGATTTTCACTTTTGTTAAACCAAAGAAATGTTGTCCAAAGAAACTTCGTTCCGATTACAAACTCTTGTTTCCAAGAATCCTACTGTTACCACTAGGAAAGTTGTAGGATAATTAGATGTGAACCATACAACAGTGGTAGGGCAATTAAAATGCTTTAGAAAAGTTTCAGTTGCTGAGGAAAGGATTTCTCATGCCCAATCTCTAGAGACCCAAGATCTTTAATTCGGGCATTATTTTTACACCAACCCTATATTTCATACATCCCAATATTCTATTTGTTTATGTCCCTGTAAATTTCGATAAGCTCTGTAGTTCTTCCCAGATGCACTGATGTATTTTTGTTGTGATTGTAGATTGGTGGGTTTCTTTGTAGTATTTGATCTATGTGCTGGTTTCTAGTATAGTTTGTGATCTCCATTTGTATTCTAAACCAATGTTAAGAGTTCTAAAATTGCAACTGAGTACTCTGGCTTCTCTCTTCACAGTCAGCTGTACGAACGAGCAAAATTTTTAATGATATCCATACCGTATATCACAAAACTAGTCTAGATGTAAGTTTCCATACATTACATAGTCTGGACACTACACTGGTCCCTTTGATGTTGTGGGGTATCAATAAGTATTCTCACATAACTAAGTGGAAATTGTAAAGTAGAAAATGTTCAAGTTCACTTTTTAGAATGTGTTAAATGAATTTAATATCCCTTGTAGTACTTAGAATGGTTAGTATACTTGTGTATGTTTTTCAGAAGCCTTAAAATAAATTTGTGCTGTAATTCCAGACTATTATTAATGTTTCAGCCAATTTACTGTCTGTCTGTCTTTAAGTGATTTTTGTCCAACCTGAAGAAAGGCAGATGGTATATATCTAAAAATCTTGAAGAGATAGTTATAACATTTTAAGCTCATATTAATAGATTTTTATCTGCCCCATCCCTCATTGGTTTAAAATATATCCTTATTATTGGTCCCCTGTTTTATCTATTGGAGAGGGACCATTGTTTCCAGTGGGATTAGTCTGTGCGTCCAAACACTTCAAAATGGACAAAAA
Source organism: Idiosepius hallami (assembly GCA_034780655.1). Taxonomy (NCBI): domain Eukaryota; kingdom Metazoa; phylum Mollusca; class Cephalopoda; family Idiosepiidae; genus Idiosepius; species Idiosepius hallami. The sequence goes on from JAUZSX010288267.1 coordinate 12,303, forward strand.
TGACACTTTTTGCCCCATGATCCATCCATTAGATTTTTCTGAAAATTGACCAAAATGTGGAGGGAATTGTTCAAAATGTAAATTAAGTATTTTTGAATGTGACAAAATGCTGTTTTGTGTCCTGTGGCTCTTTTGAAGCTAAAAATACCCCTTTTGGGGTCTATTTAATATTTCTATTCAAAATATCATTATGTATGTTTTTTTGTTTTTTTTTATGCTTCATTTGCTGTGCACTCATGGGGGCCATGTTTCACTTGTTTTTGAGGATTTCAATCATGTTTAATTTTTTCGAATATTGATAGTTCTCTATATCCGTCCCTGCTGATATGTACAATGATGTGTGTATGTGAATATGTATTTAAACATATTGGCACTCGAAGGGACGGATATTGAGAATTGCAAAGCGAATACTAATGCTACCCCCACCACACCAAACATGCAACATTTCTCCACAAACATGCACCCTTTTCTATATCTCTACCTCTTTATGTGGTTTGCTGCTAAATATTTCAGTATTGCTGTTTGGTGGTGGGGGTAGCATTAGTATTCATCTTGCAACTAAGATTGGCACATCAAGTGAGTTTGGTCAAGACTGAGGGTTTAAAACCTTTGACCTTATTTGGTTTGGGTTGATGATTAAAGACAGACTAGTAGTGCATGGGCAGGTGGGCTTTACTTTGTCTAGGCTATTGTACTCAGGCAGGGGAGGGGCAGATTGATCAATTGCAGTGAGAGAAGATAAAGTTTTTTTTTTTTTTTTTTTATCAGTAGTGTATGTACAGATAAAAACAGCCCCCCCCTTTAAACAAACATCGGCCATTTATTCAGGTCACATAAATTTTTTTTTAATTATTTGCATATAAGTTCTCATATTGAGATTTTATCATTTTTGTAATTGCAATGTAACTACTTAACCTAAAAAATGAAAAAAGATAAGTTTCATTGTACAATTTCAAAACTTTTCAGAGTAATATTTTTCATTTTCTTTTATAAAAATATCCTTTTTATCATCTTCTCTTCCTAATATTTTTTATATCATTTTTAGGGCTGGATAATATCCTTTTATTAAAGATTATTCTTATCACAGACTTTACATTTTGCAGTTTTACCATTTCTTTTCATTCTTATTAGTAGGTCCATGACAACATACTTTTATTAAAAATATCCTTGTCACAGACCTAATAACTAGGGATGTGACAAGCATATTTTTTAATAAAAGAATATTGTCACAGCCTTAATTATTATATATATCATTTAATTATCTTTAAGACACAATATGTTTTTGTTCTCCCTAATTTTTTTTTTATTTTTATTTTTCCTCAGTATGATCAGTACGAAGAGCCAAAAGAAAAAGCCGACTGAACATGAAGCATTTCTGTGATATCAACTCCACTTTTCTCAATTGAAGGAAATTTTTGGTCTATGTGCGAATCGGAATTTTAAAATTCTGCTTGCACAGAACTGAAAAGAAAAAGTTTACGACTGTTTTACCTTTTTTTTTTTTTTTCCTAACTCTTTCTTTTGAAAACAAAGCAAGCAATGCTTGTGAGATTTTATATCAAAATTGAGGGTAGGGTGGAAACACCCATAAACTATTTGATTACTGCTGTTCATTGTGAAATTATACACATTTATGAAAACTTATTTTGGTAGAAACAGTTTCCATTCCTTTTAAACTTTTTCTTTTTTTCTTCTTTGTATCTTCATTACATAATAATGATGATGATGATGGTCAGATGGCTGTAATGACCAAAATACTGTAAACTAGAGCCATTATTTGGTCACTCTTGTGAACCAATACTGCTGTTTCTCCTCTCTTCCCCCTCTGTATGCTCCTCTGCCTCTTGCTGCCATTTGGTGTCTGCAGCGATAAAACTAACTTACATTTAGTGATATTCTTTATTAACCATCATACCTTTTACTCTAAGAAATATGTATTTTTTTAAACTGCTGATTAATTTGTAAAGAAAGTGTATTTTCTGGATGAGTTATAACTGATGGTATTTTTTTTTTAATATATATATTTAGGCAGAGTATCTTTATTCAGACATGTTTCATTAAAAACAATTTTTAATCAATTTTTTGAAATTTAATTTTTAGATAATTGAATTAAGAAAAATTGAAACACTTTTTAATGAAACACTTTCTAATGAAGCCTATCTGAATATATATATATATATATATATATATATATATATATATATCTATATATATAT
>JAUZSX010288278.1:0-14518 GCA_034780655.1 Idiosepius hallami
ATTTAAATAAAATAAAAGGTAAAATCGAAAATCTGGAAAAACTGTGGCCGCTGGTTACTGTCAGTTTCGATCGTCAGACCAGTTAACTCCAACAAAAGCAATTAGATTTTAAAAAATAAGATTTTTTGCTAGAAAAAAAAGAAATTCAACATGAAAAAAGGTTTGTCAAAGGGGATTTTTATTTTTTAATTCCAACAAACAATGAATTTTTAAAAAGTAATGCCAATAATCAACAAATTGATAAACAAAAAAACCAAATCTCACAGGTAAACGAATAAACCTAAAAGAAAATGGGAAGACAAAACAAAAAGTTAAGAAAATAATTATTTTTGACATTTTTTTTAAATAATGATTGAATAACTTTCATCCTATTTCTTTCTCTCTCTGCCTGATATATATATGTATATAGAATTGCATATCATTTTTCAGCCTCTAAATTCTATCCTAATATATTTTTCTTATCCTGCTCCTATTATATTACCCTGAAAAATAACTTTCTTTCCTTCTATAAAATTTGAGAATGTTCTTATTTTTCATTCTTTTCCTTCCTCTCTTTTGTATCGACAGACTTGAAAAGTTTAATGAATATTTTTTTATTTCCTTTTTTTTCTATTTTTTAAGAATTGTATCTTTCCAATGTTAAGCTTATTTATTTTCATTTAATTTTCAAAAATAACTAAGTATACATTTTTTTTTCTATAGAAAAAATAGTTTAAATGGAAATTAAAATATTTTATTGCTAAAAATGACTTCTAAAAATGAGCATAAACCTGATGTAAAAAAATTGTTTTTCTCTTTTCAAAATAGATGCCCTCTAAAATTATTAAAAAAAAAAACAAAAAAAAACTTAAATCTAATAATATTCTTGATTAGGGTTTCATGCTACAAAATAACATTAAAAATCAGCAATGTTGAAATTCTTTCATTTATTTCTTAAAACTGCAATAGAAAAAACAGCTCTGAACCAACTCTGAAGATTTTATGATTCTAACTCACAGAATAGAAGTACTTTCCTGACCTGATTGTACTTGCAGAGAAAGTAAGTTTCTGTGTTGGGATTCAATTCAAAGAGGTGAGAACTGGGTAATTTATCTTCTTGTAGGGTTGGCTAATAATCAGTGGAGTTGGTTTTTGCCCTCAACACCCCCTCCACACTATTGTAGATACAATGCTGACCTTCACTAAAATCCCAAATGAGGAAAGGTCTATGCTCTTGGAGAAAGTAATTTTTTTTTTAACATCTGTTAGCAAGATTATAAAAGCATACAATATAGCTTCAAATCCCATTCACTTTTGGTTTAATACCTTTGGGGGAAGTATGAATTTCTCATTTTTTCTATGGGATAAATCATAAAATATTCTTATAATAAAAGTGTTTAAAAAAAATTAGGATTCTGGCATTAAATGGCTAAAGGTTGATATGCTGTTAACCAAAGAACCCCCTCCCCCTTTTTTAAACATATTCTGTCTTTGACTTTCTACTTTTGAAAGAACAGAATAAAATACAAGTGCTGCAGATTTCTTTTTTCTTTTTCAAGGAAGCTGATGTAAGTATTCCTTATTCAAAAATAACTCCACCATAAAATTATAAGAGTTTTTTTTAACCTTCAAAAAGGAAATTAATTTTCTCTCTTTTTAAAGAAAAAAAAAAGATTCCTTTTATCAATGTCTGTTTTATTGGTTTTTTAAAATTTTTTTAATCATCTCCAATCACCCTGTTTTATTTTTTTATTTTTTCTTTAAAACTAAAAAATTTATTTCAAATTTTTCTGTGGTTCTAGATTATTCATCTTGGCCTCCTCCACTAGGTCCGGATCTTCATAGGCACAAAAAATTATCTTTTAGCCCTTACCCCACCCCAAAAGAAAGCAAAATAAAAAAAGAAGCTGTAAAAAAACAAATATTAAACAATGATAGCCAATTGTTCAATACTAGTGAAATCACAGAAGCTTGAATTTGGACAAAGAAAATTTGCAAATTGAACAAAAAGAAATTTGGTTATGAAAAACCTTTTTATCTTCAAATGGTTATTCTAGATTGTCTGCATGTTTATATTTATGAATTTCCATTAATTTTCAAATTGGTTTATGCACTTCCAGTTGAAACAATAATTGTTCAAAACACACAGTTCCTTGATTATGGCTGTCTATTTTAAATATTACTTAATAATGGTTCTAAATGATGTGGTATATTAATATACTTGTTATTCCTTGTTATAACCCCTTCATTATTAACCTCTCACCTTGTTAACATGTGGTTATTAAATTCTGTCAATTATTATTTGTGAGGTGGTAGTGATGTGGAAGATGACATAAATATGTTGGTTGGTTAACATAATGAAATGGGGATCATAAAATGGTTTGCAACTGAATGTGTTCCTTTTTATACTGCTTGGATAGAAATGAAGATTGAAGGCAGGCTTTATTGCATTGAAATAAGAAGAAAAGTATTTTATTTGCCTATGTTTTGTCTGGTTCCTAGTGTCAATGTTGGGGAGTGAGGCAAGATGAGAACCATAGTCAGAAGTCTTCCCTTATTTTTTGGGATTATTGTTCTGCTGCTGCTGCTGGCCAGTAGTTCCACAATTATTGAACTCTTACCATTTAAATAGAATGTTCTTATTCATGAGATTTTACCAACTCTTCCTCCCCTTTTTTATTAAAGATTTTTTTCTCTCTCTCTCTCTCCCTCTCTCTCTCTACATATTTAATTATGGGATTTTCTGAGTCCTATTTTTAGGATTAATCAAAGGCCTTTATTTAAAAACCTTTTTGTTTATCCATCAAAAATATGAAGCTGCAGTTTTTTTTGTTTTTTTTTTCATTTTATTACAAGCATTACTTCTGATAATCAAACCCTTAAACATTTTTTTTGCAATAATGTTTCAAAATGAATCTCCCTTTCCTAAAAAAAAAAAGATTTTATTGATTTGAAATCTTTGCAGTGATTATCACACTTCCATTGATATTTGGTTGATGGTGGAAGATTTTAAAGCTAAAAAAGAAGTTTATCCATTGCTTTGATCTCTTTGTTTAAGAATTAACAACAGCTTAGAAAAATACTTGAAAATAAAACCCAACAAAATAAATCAACTGAATGGTGGGGGGGTCAACCTGGAGAAGATCTGCACAAAATGGTTCTGAATCGACATTTATTATTATTCTGCTTTTTTTGTCGCTTCAGAGCCTTAAAAAAGACAATTTTTTTAGCAAATATTAAAAAAAAAATAATGGGAAAAGAAAAAAAAACAAAAAGCACAAAACTTAAAAAATACAAAAACAAAACAAACCAATGTAAAAATCATGGAAAGGACCAAATCTGCCAGGCATGATTGCGCTATGACTTTTATTTAATCATTTGTAAAAAACAAAAAAAGATTTTTAAAAAAACACACTTGATTAAAAATTTGAATTTTAAAATGAAAAAAAATCCTGTTGTATCTTAAATGCTTTGTTTTATTTATCATAATTTTTTTTGTCATCAATTCTTTTTTTTTTCTTTTTTAATGGCATTTGGCATATTCATTTAGTCAGAGAATCTGAGTTTAAAAAAAGTTTCTGCACCTCCATCCATATATCTATATATACATATATATACATACATATAGTGGATTCAAAAAGTTACTATGACCTAATATCCATATCCTGTGTTCTAATACACCAAAAAAGAATTACTGTATAGTTTTGATTATAAGTAGTTTTTTTGCAGGGTACACAATCCCTATTCAGCATATCAACTTATATTTGAGTCATTCATAATAATTATTTTCAGAGCTGGTATCAGAAGAGCTCTTAAATTTATTGCTAAAATAAAAAATATATATTTTTTTTAATGTGTTTATAGTAGTTTTAGTTGAAGTTTTTATTTTCATCTGATTTAATGAGAGCCGAAGCTTAACAGAAATCTGTAGACTTGACTTATTCAAAAATATACACTAACTGAAATAATAATGGCATGAGATGTTTCACCATCTTTGCAAAATAAAAAGTCAATTGTTCTTCACTTAAGTGATTTATGAAGAGAAAAGGTTTTTTTTAGTCTGAAAGATGCACAGTGACTTTCTATACATATTGTATAGTTGAAAAACTAAACAGTCAATTTTTTTTAATTAGTCTCTTAAAATTAATTTTAAATTAATTTCTTAAATTTTATTTACTTTTTATTGCTTGTTGCCTTTTATTCTTTATTTTGCCGTTTCCTTTTACTTGTTATGCTGCATTTTCCACTTCAAGTCTTATATATATATATATATATATGTATGTGTGTGAATGTATGTATGTACTTATAAATCCTCTTATCCTTCTTTTTCTGTCTCTCAGAATCTATCAGCATCTTCATTGCTTGTGATTCCCACTTTTTTTTAGGGCAGATGCAAGGCTGTCTAGAAGAATCTATGCATATATAATGTTCTTTTTGTTTTTCTTTATTAGTAACTAAGCATTGATTTTTATCTGTTTCTTTTCTACAATTGTGTTACAGTATTTCAAGCTGAATGAAGCCTTGATAATAATAACGAAGAAATGAACCAGTCTTATATTATTAATTATTTAAAACGAGATACGAGTTTAACATTAAACATTTATTACAGAAATCCTAGATAATATTCTTAACTTAGGATTAATGGGATAATAATGGCTGCAGTTTTATTGGGTAACTTCAAACCAAATGGAATTCAGATAAGATTTTTTTTTAAATTTTCTAATGGAGTTCAAATACAATCATTAAAACTAGAGTTTTAAAAAAAGTTAAAAAAAAATCACTGTTTAACTAAATCATCAGTGTTTTAACTTCATTTATCTTATCACATATAAATCTATGTTCAGTATTCTTAGCTATTGCTGCCTGTAGTCAGAATTGAACCTGCTACTTTCCCGACTTTCAGTGGTTCTGGTTTATAGAAACTATAAGTTATCTACCAGGAATATTAAATAGACTTTGGTCAGTAGACCAAAATTGCTTCACATGTTACAAATATGCAAAAAGAATCCAATTTTTACTTTTAATTTTTACTTAAAAAATAATTTTATTTGTGAAAGATGAGAATAAAAAGAAGTGATAGAAACAAATGATTTGATGCCTCTATTATAGTTAGATTTTTAGGATCATGAAAATAAGATAGAGAGAAATCTTCAATTGTTAGAATAAGATGTTTCTTGCTTGGCTATATTTAAAATCTGAGGAAAAATTTTTCCTGGATGGATTCAATATTATTTGAATCAGATTTCTTACAATATTTTAAATGCAAAATAATTTTTCTGTTTTTGCGAAAAAGAGAATTTTACTTTAAATTTTTTTTCTCGTGTTTTAGAAGAGATAAGAATTGCTAACATTTTAATTATTTCAGGGTTTTTTTTTTGTTTTTATCTTTAATTTTCAGTGTAAATACCAGATGCAGAAAAAAAACAACTTTTTTTTATGTATTTTATAGTGCATTTATTACACTCAGTTTTTTTAAATGGTGCATTTTTTTTTTCAATTGACCTAATATTATTTCTAGACTTGTTAATTTTTAATTTTATTTTATCCCAATCTAGGAAAGTGGAATCAATATGTGAATTCCCATCCCCAGACCCTAACTCTTGTTTTTTAATAGTCTTCATATTTAGTTTCAGGACATTTCATAACTACTAAGATTGATTACTTTTTTAGTGAAATTCTTTCAATTTGCACTTAATGTCCTTAGATAAGGCACTCAAGTGTTTAATTGATAATAATAATAATGATAATAATAATAAATAAACTGTGGCAATCCAGAGTTTGGTCAGTTTTTACTGAACCTAACTTTGACTGCTTTGGTGGCAAGTGAGCTCTCAAGTTGTCACCTAGAAAACAATATCCTAATTTTAATTCCCTTCTCAAAAATTCTTGATTCCACGGCCCTGATTGCATTCTCTTCTTCACAGTTGTTTTTATTTTTCTAGTTGGATTTTGAAAATTATTTTAATTAAAAATCCTCTTTAACCACTTGTGATTGGATGACATATACATACACGCATGTAAACTTTTACCAAAAGATGGATGACGTATATATACGCATTTTTAGTCTTGCCAAAAAGACAGATATGTTGCTTTGACAGGCCCCGGGGACTTGTCAATTTTTTAAAAATGCTTCGTATTTAAAAATAAGTTATTTTTTCTTAATTTTCAAAAACGCTTCTCCATTATTTATTTGTTTATTTTTAATTCAAAAACGGTTCTAATAATTTATACAGCCAAGTTGCATTGGAAACACTGGTTTTCATCAGATCACCGAAGTTAAGCAACATTGAGCCTGGCCAGTTGTTAGATGGGTGACCATTTATGAATACCAGTGTTCACAGTTTAATTTCATATTTTCTTCTGGAAATATAGTGCCTACTTGATCTAGCCATGTGCATGCCCATAAATTCAAAACCAGATGTACAATCTGTTCTAAAGTGACGATTAGAATTTTAATAGTACAATATTTGATATGGCAGAATAGCTAATTTAAAAAGCATGCCGTATGCAAGTGGTTAAGAAAGAGGAAGAAAGAAAAAAAACTTTCATTTAAGAAACGTGAAATTACTAAAAAAAAGGGATGGTTTTAATCGGGCATTCAGCTGGATTTTTGATTTTCTTTTTTTTCTTCTCCTCTCTTTTTCACACAAACCTCAGTTTTTTTTCTAATTATCTTCCATTCTATTTTGTTTCTCTCTCTCTCTCTCTCTCTCAACAGTTAAGTCCTTCTTACCCAATCTTAGTTGGCTTTTAATAAAACCCTCTGTAGTGTTCAAAGCTAACACCCCCCCCTAGATACACACACACAAAATGAAAAGACTGGTAAGTGCGCTAATGCGTAGGCTTTAGGCCGGCCATACACTATCCGGTACATCTGACTGGTACGCGTGAACAGTCACGCCAGACAAGTATACCTGATAGTGTTTGCCGGGAAAAACTGGCCTGTTTTTATGTACAGGTTAGTTTTCCCCGGCACACACTATCAGGTATACCTGTGAGGCATGACTGTTCAGGCGTACCTGTCAGGTGTACTGGACAGTGTATGGCCAGCCTAAGAAAACAATCTACAATTCTGTTAAATCTTAAAATGTTGGAAGTGACCAAATTTCTTGGCTTTTCTTCCCCTTCTATCTTTTCTCTCTCTCTGTTTTATCTTTATTTTAGTTAAATAGGAAATCGACCTTTGGGGAAGTCCACTTGGGACAGCAGATAGGCAGTTGAACTTCAGAAATGTAATATACAAGATCGAATCGCAGTTGTTCATAATTGGACTCCTTACCCTTGGGAAAGGTATGAAACCTTACATTCCCTCAAGCTATGGATTAAATAGTATATATTGTGTTATTAAGAAAAAAAAAGTGGAAAAAATACCCTCCCCCCACACAAATGAAAATAATAATCTGATATACTTAGATTTTATAAGGACTCGTCAATTTCTATCAAATGACTCCTGTGGATAATTTTTGGCCTTGGATATATCTAGTTGGTCAAGAAGCAACCCTAGTTTGGCACAAGGCCAGTTTTACAGGCTTATTATACCCGTGGGCTATTTGTAATCAGTGTTACCTTTTACTTAGATGAGTTGATGATATCTGCCCGGGTATTTGGAATTAGGGTAATTATTAGATGAATTACTCTCCCGAGTCACTCATGCAGGTTTCCTTTCTAATGACCATAAAGAGATTTCATAGCCAAATGTTTTGAAAAGGCAGGGGTGAGATATTGTCACTCTGCCCTCAGGAATCAACACCGGGCATTTGTAGAATGAGTCTCTGTTAATGGCATGTGTATGAAAGGGATGAAAACCCAAGATGTTGCACCATACGTATGGTCTATGACATTGAGATCAGAGGAGACTTAATATCAAGTAAAAACAAAACCACTGGGTGAGAGATCCAACAATAAAAGTCCAATTGTAGTGAAAGGGGGTGTGTCCTTCTGGTACAGAAATCTGGTTGCAACTTATGGATTTCCTGTTCTGTGATTGGTCCGCTTTATACATACCTAAGACATTAGATCCAAAATATTGCGAGAACTAATATCCAAATCTTCCTAGAAAATAGTTTTAAAAAAAAAGCATTTCTGTTTAACTTTTTGGATCAGCTTGTCAAGATCCAATATTTTATTTTCCAAATTTCTTCTAAATCATTCAAAGAGTTTCCTACTCTATACGATTCCAACTTTAAAATGCACATAGTTTCAATTAAAAGAATCAGCTTCAAATGGATTAATCTATTTCCATTTGAAAAACAGTTTTTATTATTTCTCATTCTAAAGTTGTTTTCCAATTTGTAATCGATTTATTTTGAAGTTAATTCTTTTACTGGAAAATTTTAATTATAAAAATCCTCATTTTGAAGTTGAATTGTTATAAAACCTTTTACTTTTTCTGTTTTTCTTTCTTCTTAAATGTCTCCCTCCCTCCTTTTTAATCTTCTGTCTTTCCTTGTTCAAGTTTTGTTCAAAACCTTTTATCAGAATCAATTCCCAATTGTTGTAAATATTGTTATTATCACCTGCCAGTGCGAAACAGAAAATCCCTACAGGAAGAATCCACTGAAGTCCGTGCCACTATTTGCCTGCGTCGCCATTTCTCTCAAAGCCACCAAGCGCCAGGAAAGACTTCATTCTTTAGTTTTGGTAAAACAAGTGAGTGTCCAACAGTCGATCGTTTAACTCCAAAACTTCCTCCAGAGTTCTTTGCTCGATTTAATCAATCTAATAATTTTCTTCATCTTCTAAAATCTTTTTTTTCTTAATTCTTTATTCAACTCTGAATATTAAAAAAAATTTTTTTTTTGGTTTTATTTAAATTCATAATTCTTCTTTTTTTCTTACTTAGACAAAAAAAAGTTTCTAAACTATTTAAGGGGGCATGGCTTCTTCTTTCCCAAGTTGACCTCTGACTGCACTTTAAAAAATCTAAGACTTTTTCCTATCTTAAGTAAAAAAAAAAATATAAAAAATTTGGATTTGATTAATAATTCGGTAACTTTTTCCTTTTTGTTCGGATAAACATGAAAGTTCCAGTTTTATGCATGTCGACACTGCAGTGAAAGTGTTAAGTTATATGATATTCTATTAAACAAAGAAACCAAATCCATTTTTTTTCCTTCTCTTCTAACAATTTCTTTAAGAAAAAAAAAAAGCTTTTTTTTCCTTTCTTTCCTCTCCAAGTCTGATGAGGAAATATTTAGAAAGACTGGCTATGCTCATAGGATCTTTTTTTCCCTTAACGTAAAAATTGACTTTTGATCAAAAAAAAAGAAATGCATGGCATCATCTTTCCTTCTTGGATAATAATGGTTTCATCTTTTTCAGACTTTAACTTTTTTGTTCTTAGCAAAAGAAATATTAAATCTTTCCACTTCCACAAAAAAATAATAGAGTGGATCCTGTTATATGCAACCTTTGTTGTCAATAACACATTTTTCTCTTGTATTTAATTGTTATAGATTGATCATGCATGAGCCTTTTGGTAAGAGACCAAATGTTAATGGCAATAGGATTGGTTGCATACAACAGGATCTACCAATATATATCAATTCTTTAACTAAACCTGGATTAAATTTTTTTCTTCTCTTTTTACCCATGTTGAATTGAAAAAAACTTTTAACATTCTTTCATAACATAAAGAGAAATTACAGTTAAATACCTTTCTTTTTTTTTAAATTGACAGTGCTAAATATTAAATATGTCCTATTTACAGGTAGCAATTTTGCTTTCTATTCATCCACACACAATTTAATTTTAAAAAATCTTTCATCCCACAACCCAATAATATTACAATATTAGGTGGATCCTGATTCATCTCTTCAGTAGCAATGACAACTTAATTTGTCCATATGTGAGATATGTAAAAAAAACTAAAACAAACTATGAAGGAAATTTCATTTTTTAAAAGATTGTCCTAAATATAGGAAATGAATGTGGAGAAAATTATTATTTATTTATTTTTTTTTTTTTTAAATCCCGGAAGAGCAAAGGATTAATCTGGCAAAAAATACTAGAGAAAAACTATATCAATTAGTATTCATTGGGTTAATGGCCCCCCCTTTTAATGTAAGCGTTTTTAGTTATTCTATTTACAGTCTGGATTGAACCTAAAAAGTTCAGAGGATTCTCATTCATAACCAATTTAACAAAACACATTTACTGACCAAGTTAACTTTTTTTTTGTTTTACAGAAGGAACCTCTATAATTTTTTTTTCTCTTCGTTCATCTTCTGGAAGTATTTTTTTTAAATGTATTTTACTAACCCATTTATATAGGATTTAAATTTTATTGTTCGATATGCATTTGGTTGGAAAGAAAGTAATGTCTTTTTTTTAAAGTTTGATCACATTGCAACCTCTTAAGACTTATACAATTAGTATTTTTTAGTTAAATTGCTATTGTGATTCTATCATTAAGTATCCAGAAATAATAAGCTTTGTAAATACAAAAAGAAGGCAATTCATTTGTTGAAGTTCCACTAAACATTTAAACTGTTTATGGGTGTGGAATAATCAAAAATGCTAAAAGTAGTTTGCAAAGTTTTCATCAAGAATTTTTATATCTTAAAGATAACTGACATTCAAGAAGACCAAAATCATTTGATCCAAAAGATCCATTAAAGATACTGTTGAGGCAGATCCAAAGTGAAACAGCAGAGAATATTCAATAGAATTCCTACCTCCATAATTTCATGCTTCAGAAAAGGATAATTTTACTTTCTTTCCAACTTGATAGTCTAATTGCTTCAGCAAATTTGTTAAAAGCCAAAAAAGCAATTCTGAACTCAATCGGGTTTTGATAAAATGTTATCGAATTGAAATTGTACATTGTTTGTATATTCACTATTTCTCTTTTGAGGCGGAGCATTGCTAAAAGCTTGCACTATGAAATCGTATGATGCGAGTTCAAATCCCAGTCAAAACCATTGCATCTACCTTTGGCTGCCTCGGGCAGATTAACTCAGAATAGTTCTACTAGGTGAAGGGCAACACCGATAACTCTGCTGTAGGTTTGCTCTCCTGGGTGTGAGCATTAGAGGGTGTCTATCTGATACGCAACAGATACTACACAGTTGGAATACTGAACCTCAACTAGTCATACTCAAATCTGACTAAAGCAATTATTATCTCTTATGATGATAAATCTTGATCTAAAGATTAAAAGCCAAAACGTGTAGCCCTCACAAAATACAGATTATTTTTAAGATAAAAATATTGAAAGTCTAATACTATATTGACTTGGCTCTGAAGAGAATTTTTTACCAATCATAATTCCTTAAAATATACTATACTCATAAGTTTTTGTGATATTAAAACCCAATATTTTTTAACAGCCCACACTAATTTTTATTACAAAAATCATACGGGTCATTCCATATCAAATCATCCAGACCTCGGCATGCTTACATCTCAGATTTTTTCAAATTTTCACCATGTGAAACTAGAAAATCCTGAAAATTTAAGCGTCTAACTCTAAGCAGTTCCGGAAATATCGCACTTTTAGTATTTTACGAAAATCAATTTCTAGACAAGGTTCAGCCTTGAAAATTTGCACTAAAATGGTTTCTACAATTACAAGGGATTATAGTATCATTATGTGTATAATATGCAAACTTCGGCTCAATAATTTTAGGAGGAATTGAAGTTTAGACTATCAAGAATGTGTAGAACAAAAAAAAAATTCAATTTTTTTTCAACATGTTTTTTTTGGGTTCAAAGTTGAATAACTCAAAAACAATTCAGTTTCAGAGGTTTTAGACATGATTTTTGGATTCCTCATGTGGAAAACCATCTTAGTGCAAAAATTTGTGAATAGACGCGATTTTCGTAAAATACTAAATGTGTGATATTTTCGGAACCGCTTAGAGCTAGACGCTCAAATTTTCAGGATTTTCTAGTTTCTATGATACCAACATGAGACGTAAGAGTGTCGAAGATCTTTTTTTCTGGATGATTTGATATAGAACGACTCATACATTAAATGAAAAAATTTAACAGATTAATGCTTTTTTTTATATATATATCATTTTTAAATAGTTAAACAAAACAAATAACTATGTTTAGTACTCATTTTTATATTTATTAAATTCACTGTGTTTTAGTGAATTATAAAAAGGAAGACTACAGTCCACTTAATGAACAAATACATTATCCAGCCTCACCCAAAGAAAACTAAAATAAATTCGATACTCACAATTGTTGGCTTAAAAAACTTCCTTTAGAAAAATTAAATCTTATATTATTTTACATTAACTGGGCATCACACTTTAAAATCTTAGACAAATACATTCACAAAATAGGTATTAACAGTTTGCTGCAGATTGAACCTGTAACCTAGAGATGACAGTGGCTTAAAACCTACATTTGTTTTTATAATTTCAATAATCAGATAAAAGTTGGAAAAATAATACCATATCTCGCTTTTGTTTTTTCTCTTTTGCAGGCACTCAATAACCAGCAGATTATTTTGGACAAAATTATAAGCTTCTATTAAGACTATTTTCATACTAATCTTTTTCTTTTTTTCAAGTTTTGTTGCAATTAAGGCAAAGAAACCCCAGGTTTTTTGAAGGGTGAATTTCTTGGTTGATTTTAATTTAATTTGACTTATTTTTCTAAATTCTATTAAAAACCAAAAAAGATTTTAATTATAGTTTTATTTTCTGGAATTTTTTGTTGTAGAAAAAGAAAACAAGACAGAGGCTCCTAAAACTCCATAAAACCCAAAGAATGAAATGCCTTTTTTTTTGTCTCTCCTATAAACCATATAAAATAATCATTTTTAATTTTTTTTGTATTCCCCCACAAAAAAATGTTTGCTTCAATGAATTAGAATAAATAAAATGAAAATAATTTTCTCTTGTTAAAAAGAAAGAAAAAAAGCTGAAATACAAGAACCATTTTTTTGTGTAAAGATTTCCTCTACAAAAAAAAAACTTTTCTTTTCATGATTTCATCAGAAAACAAAAATGGACTTAAGAATATTTACTCTTTAAAGGAATTATGGAAAAAGAAACAAACCCTTTTAAAAAATTAAAAATTTTCATTATAAAAATAAAAATCTTTAAACAGTTTTTTTTTTCTTTTGATTTCTTTCATTTTATGTAAATTACATAATACTACTTTAGACTAACTGGACCAAACTATTTACATCTATATCAGTCTATATAACTCAACAAACACTGAACTGTGTATAGAGTGGCTTGAATCCTGGTATAGAACTCTATTGTCAACAGCTCCCATTGTACAATCTTAAAATAATGTATGAAAAAAAAGGATTAATAACTAAAAGTTATTCAAATTAAATTAGTCTGCAAATAAGGTTATAAAAATGAGAGAAACAAGACAAGAGAGACTCGATTATACCAGTTAAGAACTATTGTTAGGATGTTTGTAAAACATCACATAAGTCCAAAATAATAGCATAATATGCTCATATTGTGAATATCAATAGGACTTTGAGGTTTATTATTAAAATGGTTGATTTAAAAAAAAAAACACCATCTGGACATGCTAACTTAATTTGAATAATTTTTGGTTGGCTGATTATTATTAGCAATTGTTATCAAAACAGGGAAAAATGGAATTAGAATCGTAAATCAGTAGTTTTATCAAGAAGACAATCACATCAACCATGACGGGTTAGACCATAAAGTATCATTAAGGAAATAATCTAATAAATCTATTTAAAAACTTATAAGCATGGACATAGTGAAAAATGGCCTTTTTTTGTCAGGTCGCAATGTGACCTATGCCATTTTATGGTCACTGTGATATTAAAACAGGACCACTAATTTAAACTGATTATGCTTCCACAGTTGAAGCTCTTAATCACTGCATTGAATGAGATCAGGATGTATCTCCAGACCCTGTTAATATAACAAGGATATGACACAGTCATTTAATCATTTAGAAAAATACAGAATTTTAATATTGTATAATATTATTGAAGACTTCATGACTAAAACAGCATGCATGTAACAATTTGCGTGTGTGCAGTTAACGGTTATTAAAAATGAACAAAGAAAACAGATGAATTAAAAAATTAATGGGTCAGTAACTAAAACAGCTATATTTCCCTCGTTTGACACAAAAGGTGTCTTGGTGTCAAAGAAATAGAGACTGGAGGGGGAATCCACAGAGCTCAGATTAGATTTAGAAATCAGTAAATAAGTCTCACCCTCTCCGTGAAATTCTCAGAGTAACATAACAAGAGTAACAATAAGAAAATTATGTAAAACAAAAAGCCAACAAATGTTTTAGTTAATTAAGCTTAAACAAAACAGACTTTAGTCCTGAGAAATAAACAATATTTGTACTTTTGTTTCGTTATTTTTCTCTACGACAATGAAAAGAGCCCATATTTTACAAGGTTACATTATGACGCTAGGACACATCTATAGTAAAATCTTCTAAAATATCAAAGCAGGTTAAATTATGACTAGAGCTGAGACAAGCATATGCTCTAACAAAAAGCATATTCTCTTAAAAAAAAGAATATGCAAAATATTTACGGAATAAATTGTGCTGAAAATATGTTGAA
>JAUZSX010288289.1:0-14517 GCA_034780655.1 Idiosepius hallami
TCCAGGATACAGATACAGAACAGATACTACACCTTGATCCTTCGGCCAAAGTGTAGAAACATATTCTTAAGCATATTTTTGAAGAATATTTCCAGCATATCAAGAGAAAATAAAGCACATTTTAATAAGAATATTCTCGTCACAGCCCTAGTGGTTAAAGCTTGGACAATGAAATCGTATGATCATAATCCAAGTCGAAACCATTACATTCACTTTAGCTTTCTCGGGCAGATGGGGCTCGTTAACTCTGGATGACAACTCATTTAGGTGAAGGGTAAAACTGAATTAAAAAAGCCCTGATATAAAGAGCACGTAAAATGGCCTTGTGCCAAACTTGGTTCGGTGCTCTACCAAGTAAATATGATACCAAGTAACTCGCCTATAATGATTCCGAAGAACAACCACCCACACCAATTTTAGTAAAACCATGAAAGTTGATATACACATAGCCAGAGGTATTGCATAAATGTTTAGATGTGGAGGCATTTTCGATTTTCAATATGGCAGAATGTACCTTGTGGACCCTTTACCCTAAAAAGGCAAGTTGCAACCCCTCAACATAATGGAGCCTTTGACTATATATATATATATATATATATATATATATATATAGAGAGAGAGAGAGAGAGAGAGAGAGAGAGAGAAAAAGAGAGAAAGAGAGATGGATTGATAGGTGTATATTTTAAGTGTGATTTTAATAATGATTTTCTAATTAATCCTAACAATAAATTATTTTGGTATTTTGCATTGCGAAAGATCTGTGTTTGAAGCCAAAGAACCTTGCAGCCTTTAGGGAGCTCACTCTTCCCTGCAATTGCTGGGTCTGCAGGGTCCCCTAAGCACGGCCTACCTGAGAGGACAGGGACTGCAGTGGACACAGGAATTACAGTAGAAGGGATATTAAAATGAATGACATTCTAATGTAATTTGAAACTTCCTCCGAAACATTTAAAATATTTTGGCGCTTATTTGTCCGTAAATAGATCAGTGTATTTTCGTTCCCAGGATCAAATAGGAAACATAAATTTAGAATCAGGATCTTTTAGTGTGTGTGTATGTGTGTGTGTGTGTGTGTGATTATGTGTATGTGTGTGTCTGTTTATGTGCGTGTATGGATGTGTGTGTTTGTTTATGTGTGAGTGTTTTATTATGTGTGCGTGTATGTGTGTGTGTGTTCGTTTATGTGTGTGTGTTTGACTAAGTGTGTATTTATGTGCATGTGTGTGTGTTTTTATGTGCGTGTGTGTATTTATGTGCGTGTGTGTATTTATGTGCGTGTGTGTTTATCTGTATGTGTGTGCATGTTTATGTGCGTGTATGTGTGTGTGTGTGTTTGTTTATGTGTCAGTGTTTTATTATGTGTGAGTGGATGACTATGTGCGTGTGTTTATGTGCATGTGTGTGTATGTTTATGTGCGTGTGTGTGTTATTATGTGCATGTGTGTGTGTGTTATTATGTGCATGTGTGTGTGTGTTTATGTGCGTATTTGTGTATTTTTATGTGCTTGTGTGTATTTATGTGCGTGTGTGTTTATGTGTATGTGTGTGCATGTTTATGTGCGTGTGTGTCTGTTTATGTGCGTGTGTGTGTGTGTGTTTATGTGCGTATTTGTGTGTTTTTATGTGCGTGTGTGTATTTATGTGCGTGTGTGTGTGTGTGTGATTATGTGTGATTATGTGTGTGTGGTTGATTATGTGCGTGTGTTTATGTGCATGTGCGTGTATGCGTGTTTTAATATGTGTGAGTGGATGACTATGTGTGTGTGTTTATGTGTATGTGTGTGCATGTTTATGTGCGTGTGTGTGTGATTATGTGTGTATTTATGTGCATGTGAGTGTGTGATTATGTGTGTGTTTATGTGCATGCGTGAGTTTGTGATTGTGTGTGTTTATGTATGTGTGTTTATGTGCGTGGGTGTTTGTGTTTATATGCGTGAGTGTATGTGTGTTTATGTGTGTGTGTGTTTATGCGAGTGTGTTTATGCGTGTGTGTGTGTGTGATTATGACTGTGTGTGATTATGTGTGTGTGTTTATGTGCATGTGTGCGTGAGTTTATGTGCTTGTGTGTGTGTTTATGTGCGTGTCTGTGTGTTTGTATGTTTATTTTCATGTGTGTGTGTTTATGTGCGTGTGTGTATGTTTTTGTGCGTGTGTGTGGCTATGTGTGTGTGTTTATGTTCGTGTGTGTGTTTGTTTGAGTGAGTTTTGAAATTTAGAGTTATGATCGGTATGTGTGTGTGTGCGTTTTTGTGGATGTGTGTGTGTTTGCAAAAATTTTATCATTTACACTCAAAATCTTTCGGTGTGTGTGCAAGTGTGTGTGTGCTTGTAAGTTTATGCGTGTCTGTGTCTGTTCGTGTGAGTTTTCAAAAATAGACTCATGATCTTTGTGTATGCGTTTGTGTATGTGTTCATGTGAGTGTGTATGTATGTGTGAGTGTGTTTGTGTGAGTTTTAAAATTTAGACTCTTGATCTTTTGGTGTGTGTTCGTGTGTGTGTGTTTATGTGTGTGTGTGTATGTGTTTGTGTGAGTCTTTACGGTTTTATGTTTTTCTCTCTGTGTGTATTTGTGTGCATGGTTTTCAATCTCAGAGTGTGCTCGTATAGGTAATTCGTATTTGTGCGTTTTAATGTGTGCGTTTTACCGTCATGTGTATGTTATATTTACTTGGTCGAGCACCATTCCAAGTGAGGCACAAGGCAGTCCACTATTTAACCAGCATATACACTCTCAATAGGTCAGTCAATGATGAATACTGTTTTTTAGCACAAGGCCATTTTTACGTGCTCTTATCCGGGCTTTGTCATTCAGTGTTACCTTCACCTAGTTGAGCTGCTCTCCCGAGTTAACGAGCCTCATTTGCCTGAGGCAGCTAAAGTTGAATGCAATGGTTTGACTGGAGTTTTACTAATGCTCACATTCTATGCCCCTTCTCACAATATTATATTTACTTGGTGAGTACCAACCCAAGTTTGGCACAAGGCCAATTTCACGTGCTCTTAACTGGGATTTTTACATTCAGTGTTACCCTTCACCTAGATGAGATGCCCTCTCGAGTAAATAAGCCCTATCTAAAGTGAAAGCAATGGTTTTGACTGGGATTTGAACTCGCGTAATACGATTCCAGAACCCAAGCTTTTACCAATGCTCCACCGTCGCTGCCCAAGAATCTAATTATATTCAACGTAAGATGTTTATTTTCATAGAACTCATGATATAGTTAAAAACCCCTTTTAAAAACAGTATAATTAGGCACATAAAACAAGCTACAATCTTAAAAACTTATTTTGGTTATAAAATTTTAGATTTTTTGTTGGCTTTTTACTATTAATTTTTTTTCTATCATTATTTTTACCCCCTCAAAATATGTCCCCCCTGGCATGTGCGATCCAGGATGAACCATTCCCTCCCTTGGCACTAGTTAAAAGAAAGAGAACAAATATAGAAAAAGCAAACAGAGAGAGAAAACCAAAACAGTGAATATTTTGATATGTACTCTAGTTATTCTTTAATTGTCAGAAATACTTCAAAGCAATGAATGCTTACCATAATGTGGTTCAAACATTTCACTGGGGCCAGCAAAGAATTCTTCCAATTTGAAATCATTTGTATCGCGTAAAGTCAATCCAAAACCCTTGGCATCACCCTTACGCCGCCAAAGAACATATTCACTGAAACCCCCAGGACCCGCACAGATATCAGCAAAATAAAGTAAATTGTGACCAGTTAAGACCGTCTTCTGCAATTAGAAACAAACTACAAAACTAAACGGAACACAAACAATGGCTACAATTTAGAAAATCTAATTTTATTTGCTCTAAAATTGACTTCATCAAAAAAAGTTAGAAGAAAATTACTATAAAATTTAAAAAAAAAAAAAAAAAGTCACTGCTAGAAAATTTATAAAAAAAGGAAATTAATGTAAAAGTTATAGAAACTTACCAAAAAGATAGGATTTCAAAATTTCTCTTTTCTTATCGGCATTATGTTTCTATGAAAGTCTTCGGGCAATCCAACTTATAAATGTTCAAATAATCAACTATATAAATCTTGGGGTCATCGGGAGAAATTGTGCCCGTTTCAGGGCCTTCCTTTCTACAGTTTTACTTACACATCAACCACCCTGATATAAGGCCCCATTATATCTTTCAATGAATTGCAAAACTGATTTTAAAATTTATAAAATTTTGACAATACCACATTCTCATCACTAAATGAATTCAAAGGCAGTTGCCTTTAAAAATGAATGACATTCTTTTCAATTAATTTATGATAAAAAAAAAGATATTTGAAAAGATGATGGTAGATTGTATGTTTGTTATAAATGTTTTGTTTTAGTAAGTTTCAATGCTACATCAATTCCATTGCATTATTCTATATTTCATGATTATCAACATCTTTTAGTGACACTGGTTTTTATTCTAGGGTTATCATAAAATTTTAGGAATGCAAGGGTGTATTAGGGTTAGGGTTGTCATAAAATATCTTAAAAATAAAGATCAAAGATCAGAGTGGAAATTTTTAAAATGTTAAACTTACTCCATTTTTATCTTTGGGTTTAGTAAACATAAAATCAGTCAATGCATCAATGTTGGCCATTTTCATGGCTGCTCTGAAATAACAAAGTCAAATAAACAAAACAATACAAAAATAGTTTTGAAATCACAAATATTTGCTGATCCCAAAATGTCTTAATTCTACTGAAAAAAGTTCAAAATGGCTTAACAAGTCAGAATGGGAGATAATATGGATATTCTAAACAAGAACATTCTAGTAGTTTCATATCTAAATTTAAATTTAAAAAAAAAATTTAAATTAAAAAAAAAAATTTTAATTTAAAAAAAAATTTTAATTTAAAAAAAAAATTTAGATTTAAAAAAAAAATTTAGATTAAAAAAAAAATCTTGCTTTTTTGAATCTGAATGAACCAACCTATTTTGGAAAATAACTCCTCGTATCGTTTCAAATGGATTGGATCTGGATCGGGCTTTTCTCATTTCTTCACCATCAAGTTCATCAAATATATTCTGGAAAATTAAAAAAAGAATACAAATATATTGTAGTTAACAGTTCAATTAAGGAAAGAAACACAACAACACAATGAAGTTAATGGATAGATTATTAAAAACAAACGTGAAATGTAACATGCATGTAGCATGATGGATTTTTTAAAATAATTTTTCAGATCATGATAAGATCTAATCTTGTAACATAAGATCAGGACAATATTCATTCATGATCCGACTCATTGCAAACAAATGGTCAAAGTTAAACCTAGAAAAAAAAATGATTTGCATTTTGTTTAGTAAAAAAGTTAATTTTTAATTATGTTGCAACTTTCGTGAAAGAAATACCGAACTTTGTTATGAAAAAATAAACATCTTTTTTATTTTTAGCAGAATTTTCCAAAGATCATAATGGACATAAAAACAAAACTTACCAAAAATTGTGTTTTTATTTCTTCTTCTTAGTCTTATAAATTTTTCACCAGATAAAAATTAAAAAAATTTTGATCTTATAAAACTGTTTCAAGTAAAAAAAAAAAGAAATCTGAAAGATAATAATTATTAATTACTTACCTTAGACTTAAGAATACTGGTTAATATATCTTGACTAACAAACTGGGTTTCATTTTCAATGTCCTCCTTTTTCTAGAAAGAGAAAAAATATCTTTTTATTGTTTTGATTAAATTAGAATAAAAATATCAAAATATTTACTAATAAAAATTTCACATTAGAATTTTAGATTTACAATAAACAAGATCATCAAAGTTGTAAGAATTTAAAAACAAAATATTGTATACAACAGATAATTCTAAATATGGTACATAAGCTTTAAAGAGGTAAGAAATGAGAAAGTTAAATGATCCAAACACCCCATAAAACACACCAACATCTTAAATAAATTCTCGATATTTATTCTTTGATAAGAAATAATTACAATGAATCACAAATTGACAAAAATTATGTTTTAAAGTAAAACCTTACAAAATCATCTCAAAAAAACAAAAAGCCTAAAAAATAAAAACTATTTGAAAATAAAGAAATATTCAAAGAAATTCTGAACAAGAAAATAATCAAATTCTTTAGATTTACAAATTTTACAGATAATTCTTCATTTTTATAATTATTTTGATCACAAAAAGTGTCATATTTAAAAAAAAATCCCATTTGACACAAAAATATTCTTCAAGTTTATTTTCCACCATAATTCTCTGATTCCTAGATTTGGGATTTTTTTTTCTGGTTCAAAAAATTAAATTTCAAGGAATAAAACTAAAATATCAAGGCAATTTCAAAGAATGTGACAAGTTAGATAATTAGTATTTTTAAAACAGATACAAAGAATGATTTTGTTAATTCAAACATTGCTGAATATAAATAAGCATAATACATAAATAAGAGTGTATGGTGTCAGAAAATGGACAATTGCCAAAAAGATTCAATTCTTAGACACTTAATTAAACATTGAATATTTATTTTAGGTTATTTCTTTGAAAATTAATTCTATATATTATTATAATAATTGGCTGCATTCCATAATTGAAATAGACTTAAAAGGCCTACTTACCGGACCTTGCCTTTTCCAGGCTTGTAGTTCGTCAAGTGTTGGGACTGAACCAGAATAAGAAGGAAGCCAATCCAGATTTTCTTCAGCAGAAACCTAAAAAAAGACAAGGAATTTTTTTCAAATCCACATTCATTTTTTTTTTTAGATTAAAATTTCAAAGTTTTCCTTAAAGAAATATTTTTCGTTTCAAACTAAAAGACAATAACAATGTTAATAATAATCCTAAGTAAAAACAAAGAATCCAATATTGAATATTTCATTATTGGTTTTACATTAATTTTTTCCAATATAAAAAATATTAACCACATGCTAGTTTTCAACCTGTTGAATTAAAATCAATTAAATAATAATAATTAAAAATGTAAAACAATAGTTTTAAATTTGCATTTCTATGTTTTAATGTCATATAAATCTTTAAAAACATTTTAAACAAAAACAACTTTTTAAAATTGTTTTTTTAAACCAAATCCTGGAAAAACATAAAAAAGATTAATATCTTTTTATGTTGCAAAGCAAGCATAGAAAAGAACTATCAGGAATTAAAACTTTTAGCTTTTCATAACTGTAGACACTCTATCATAGGAAGATTTTCAGTGTCTATAAAAACCCTGCAAAAGAAAGAATCAATTAAAAAGAAAAAAAAGAACTTACAATTTCATCATCTGGATCCCACTCTATATTTTCTGACTCAAGGCTTTTAATATGAAGGCCAAGACCACGTCGACCTCTTTGCTTTGACGCTTCGACAATTTCCACACGACCTTGTTCATTTTTTCCCAAACCTTTTCCTTGTTGATACCCCATTTTGGCCTGATTGAAAAAAAGAATAAATAAAAATAATGCCATTATAATTACAAAATGGATCCAATTCTGTTAATTCAATCATTTTAAAAGACATTTTCTAATTTATCCAAAGTAATTTTATGTCACTTGAATTCAGTTTTTTTTTAAAATAATAAATTCTTCTTGCTTATTTATTAGTGATAGCCATTAGACTAAAATTTTGTTTTTTCTTTGAATATTTCAAATCTATTAAAATCCATTATTTTATCACAGGCTTTTGGGTTTTTCCAGAAATAAAAAAAAACAACATAAGTTTTATACAATCAAAAGCAAAATTAATCTAAAACTTTCTACAGATTTTAATTAAATTTCGAACTTTACATTTTCCCCAAAAACAACAATGATTTTTTAGCACTTTTTTGTACCAGTTTAAGATATTTAAAAATAATGTTTGAAACAATTAAACTAAATTATTTTAATTTTTTTCATAAGTATTCTTTGGACTATTGTCCTCATCGATATTGTTATTTGTTTCACAATAAAGATAAGAACAACAGTCCAAATAATACAAATAAAATTAATCATCTCAAGGATTCTGAAAAATAAACTATTTTATGTCTAAAAACAATTAGAAACATTTGCTATAAACATATGCAAAAATTTTTTTTTTCAAAAGTATCTGAATTTTCGATGAATTTTAATTAGATCTTTTTTTTCAATCATAAGTAATTTCTTCAGTTAAACCAATTTATATTAATCAAAATAAGAATTTAATGTAACCAAATAGTCAAATAGCAATTTTTTAAAAAAATAATCAAATTAAATAATAATTTTAAACACTACTTATGATGAAATTCATTCAATATAACAAATATTTACTTGTCGTAAAGATTTCCAGAGTTAAAATTTTCAAAAGTTCAAATTTCAGAAATTAAAAAAAAATTAGAATATTTACAAGAAAATATATTTTTCTATTATAAAAACATGTTTCTGAAAATATGCCTTTAAACAATTTTTTTGACAGATGGCAAATCTAAAACTATTGTAAATATTAATAATCAATCATTTTGCTCTTTTTTTTTTTTTTGAAGAAAATATACAAACCATCATTTTGATGACATTTTGATTTGCAGCTGGCATTGGTGGAACCATTGCAGTTGCCAATTTGATTTGCTTTCCAGGTAAAGGTTCTTCTGAACTGTCTTCAGAAAGATGCTTGGAAAAGTATCCCCTTTTTTTATAAGTGTCTGCTTTATATTCATCATTGCTGTCACTAAGGGCACTGCTTTCATGACCAGAGGCAAGGGTCAACTGATCAGCATCACTTTCAGAATCTGGATGACAAAATTGAAATAAAAACAAGAAAATCTCATTAAAATATCAAACGTTTTTTATGCTTTCTTATTACTTAAAAATAATGAAAATTCTGTGTTATATAATTAAAGATGAATAATTATATAGTTTAATGCAACATAAATACACTTTATGTAGAGTCAGTAGCCACACATAAAATGGTACTGAAAAGGTTGTTATATCATCCTTTACTATGATGGTAAGTGCCTCCACAGGGCTGTGCTTAGGGCCTTCACAGACCCAACAACTGCAGGGGGGAGGAACACAAGCCCCCAATGGGCCACAAGGTTTCATAGCTTCACAGATCTTTTGTAATGCGAAAAATTATCAAAATAATTAATTGTTAGGATTAATTATAAAATCATTATCACACTTGAAATATACATCTATCAATCCATCTCTCTTTCTGTCTGTCTCTCTCTGTATATTTGTATATGTATATATAGACTTTGTTTGAAGCCTATAGTATGTTGTGGGTGTACAAGTTGCCTTTTTTAGGGTAAAGGGACCGCTATGTGGCTATGCACGGCTCTGTGCCTCCATAAGATATTGTATCCCAGCAGGAATAACTTTGATATTTTTGTATAATACCATTTCATAATGGTACCTTTGCATTTAATTTGGACACTTCACTCTTTTCCATACACATTAAGATATCCTTCAGATGTTGGGCAGCGAGGGTGAAGCATTGGCAAGCGCTTGGACTTTGGAATAGTAGTACGTAAGTTTAAATCCCAGTCAAAACCATTGCATTTTACCTTTAGCAGCCTTAGCGCTCATTGATTACAAAAATCCAGAGATATAATGAGCATGTCAAAATAGCTTTGTGCCTATCTTGGATTGATGCTTGACCAAGAAAATCTAAACATATCCCTCAGATTTTCACACCATTGTTAATGAGTGGGAAGGTAGGCCTCTTTAATAGAATAACAACATCCAATTTTGCTGTATGTGTAGTGTTCATGTACTTCTATTCGGCGGTCGTGAAGTCGGAACAAAAGGCAGAGGATAATGTCACTGGCAGAGAATGCCGGTGTGGAAAGAGAAATGAACAGAAGGAGAGAAAATTAGCGACATGTGACGGGTGTGGACATGAAAAAGGAGAAGAGAGAACGCCAGAGGTGTGTGGTAGGTGTGGTCGATATGGATGGTTGTTGAATCAAGAAGAAGAGATGTTTTATCCACATGAGGTGTTTTTGTTTCTGGGGTGCTGGACGCGAGGAGAAAAAAATGTATATTACAGAGGTTGTTTATTTTGTTTATGTGAGCTGAGAGCTCTGGACTCTCTCGTTAACTGTAAACGTTATTGCATTGTTTGAACCACTGAACTGTTTTATTGAATATTGTATGTAACCGTGTTTTTCTCTTTATTCTTTGAATATATATTTTACATTTATAACAACAGGACGTTGTTGTTGTTGATATTTATTCTTGCATCTTACTGTTTTGATGTTCAGAGAAATTTAGACAGAATTTCTCGCTACAGTATGATATTGGTAGTATTTTGAGGCAACAATGATTATTCGATGGAAAACTTCACAGATTATCAGATTGTTGTATTGCCAGCCGTCACATAGCCACGTTATTTTGATTCAAAGCTTTCTGACCTTTTAATTCATTAATCATTGGTCAGCTTTTTATTCTTTGATTCGTTGAACAGTTTTTGAAATTTCAAAGCTGCTGACCTAATTATAATATTTAGACAGAAGATTGCTTTTGATACCTATTTTCCTGGTTGATTTCCTAACCAAAGATTAGACAGGACGCATAGGACACAATCCAACCACATAGTGTAACTATCTTCAACCATTTCATTTTTGTTCTATGATCTGGGTTATACACCAAAATATTAAAAGTTTAATATCTGTCTTTCAAATCACAAAAGAAAAACATCTGATTGGATGATTTGAAAGTTGGAAAACCAAGATGGAGTTGTTGCTATAAATTCAGTCAAAGTTGACAATACAAAATTGTGTCAAGACAAAAAAAAACACATTAATAAAATAAAATTTTGTCTTTATTTTTTATGAAGTGCAGTCTTTAGCACTCCCTCAACAGCCGAACGTATTTGGTGTCTCTTCAACCCAGAAAATACTTGCGCTTCCCAATATACTGATGGTTTCTATCAAAGATTAATCTGTGTAGTATGATGACCGTGCAGGCGATAAACTGACTGTTACCAATGGCCATTGACTCCGTGTCTACGCTTATTGCAATCTGTCTCCAAGGCCTGTTTCTCAGCTCTTCCACTGTAAAACCCCCTCTTCGTAACAAAATGGAATAATAATCCCAAAGGAACCTCCATTGATCACATTAATG
Source organism: Idiosepius hallami (assembly GCA_034780655.1). Lineage (NCBI taxonomy): Eukaryota > Metazoa > Mollusca > Cephalopoda > Idiosepiidae > Idiosepius > Idiosepius hallami. Next base: position 11,030 of record JAUZSX010288289.1, read on the forward strand.
GCCCCATTCTTACAAAAATGGATTAGAAATTGGTCTATTTTTCAGTCTTATCTTGCCAATTCTCTTCTTATGCTTCTATTGAATTTGTTTGTTTTTATTTTGCTCCTGTCTAAGATTGTTGTAAAACACATTGATTTGTGTGTGTGTGTGTGTGTGTGTATGTGTCTGTGTGTGTGTGTGTGTGTGTGTTTACTTGGAGATGAGATTTTTTGTTTTTTTCACTAATCTTTGATAATCTTAAGCGCCGTTTAAAATCAACCAAAACTAGAGTCTCCTCTTTTAACCCTTTAAACTCTAAAGAGTCGATATTTCAGACCTGGAGATCTGAGGCAAAAGAAGACACACACACACACACACACTGATATTTCGACCCTACCTTTGGACCTTCGCTTAGCAAAATTACCAACTAGTCACTCAGAGCCGTTCTATTAAAGGACCATATTAGGGTTAAAATGTAGGTGTGTATTTTTTGCGTTAGGTTACTTAGGCCGATATATAGGCTCTCTAGAGTCGAAAGGGTTAAGATCAATTTTAAAGATCATTTATCAAAGAAAATCGGTCATGATGGACGTGCGTCAGAGATAGAAAAAACGCATCCATTTACCATTGAATTCTTCTATGCTGAAAAAAATTTAACCGATTAACATCTACTAACGCATGTCAGCAGCAGCAGCAGCAGCACTAGGAGTGGCACCATTAAAGAAAGTGTTTTGTGTTCCAGAATTTATTTTTCTACAGAGTCACCACCATTTTTATGTACTTTTGGCAGCAATAACCGAGAAGGCGGTCCGTTTTCGTGTCCGGGTCTCTGTCGTTACACGAAAATTGACAAATCGATATTTCCAAACTATGGGTGCTAACTGCTGATTCTTCAACTTTAAAAAATAGTTTGAAACAATCCATCTACTCACTTTGCAAGTCCTTGAGTGAAAGACTTTAATAATTCCTGAAATCTATCTGACAACAGCCATAATAAGAAGAAGACTCATCATGCATGCTTAATTCACACCAAACTAAAGTCCTAGTCGACCAATCGACTAACGAGACCTTTCCGTATTTTTGCTAAGTAAACAAAGTTTCATTGTAAACTGAATTTACTTCTTTTTCACTCATGGCCTCATGCTTGTAGGGCCCATAAAAAATCTTTAAATTTTGAGAATTTACAAATAATCTGGTTATCTCAGCCAGGGTAAAACAAAAACATAAAAAAAAACTAATGTGTTTCTGTTTCACTTTTTATGCCAAGTTTGTATTTTGTAGCGCAAACAGTTCTATGTAGTAAGTAAACATAAAGAAAAAACTTTCGGTTTCTAAAACTGAGAAGAAGCAAGCATTAAGCTAAGAATTTGTTGCCGGGTGTTTTTTTTTTTTAACCCTTAACTTTTTTCAAGTAAAAGTGTAATCCTATTTGAATTGTCATTGAACATTTTTTTTTATTAATCTTTTAAATTTAAACAGAGAAAAGTGCTCTCTCTACATTTTCGTTTTTACATTGACTGCAGTCAAATTTTCTCATTTTTTTTTAGTTCATATTCAATACTTACATTTCTAAATTACTATGTATGATTTAAACGTCTTGAAGGACAGTACATGATTTTATTTCAACAATAATTTTTTTTTAATTGTGAGATAAATATTTTTATATTCTTAACTAGTTTTGTTGATTTGACTTTGTTATTTTTTTTCTTATTTATTCTGTAAATCCCCCCACCCTAATTAAAAAATATATATCTATATTTATCATTAAATCTAAAATTTACTTGGCTTCATTTATCTAATTTTAATTAACTTTTGATGATTTTTACTTACGCATTAATAAACGTTATATTTTATAATTTTCATTTACAGCAAAAAACAAATTAGCTATTGAATCGAGAATTTTGGGGATTTTAGACCAATGTGAAATTTAAGAAAGAACTTAATTATCATTCACAATAATAAATTTAATATTTTGAAAAGTTTACAAATTACAAAAATACTTTGAAATAAAGATTTATCAAGTTCTCGTTTCGTTCTACCTTATATTCGTTAATATTTTCCTTTGCTAAAAATAATCAACTACTTTAAAGCTACATACCTGAAAGTCTCTCAACCTTTCCAACAGACATCGGAACGGTTTTACGGGGATTCCTGGATTTAATAATCCAGGATAAAAGAACTACTTTCTTAGGATTTTAAAAAACAATAAAATGAAGAAGAAACGAAACTCGAGAGTCGGGTTAAAATTTAAAAAGATTTCTTTGAATTATTGCCCTTGCTTTTTAAAAAGATTTGTTATCTCCCCTTACCAACTTGATTCAGAAAAGAATTAATGAAATGAAAGAACTTTGAAAATTGTTATCTAAATTTATTGACTTTCATCGCATGTTGAGATGCTTCTGCTTAATTTAATTAACATAATCATTTTTATCCTTGATTCAAAACAAAAAATATTTGGTGTTTTTTTACTGTAGGCCGGACATCTGGAATAAATCTATCGGGGACGCTTACACCGACACCGTAACTTTCACTTTAAATAAATTGCATGGTTGCTCTCTACGATATTACATTTTTTTTCTTATATTGAATAATTATTCTTTTTTTTTTAATTTGTTTTGTTTGTTTTTGTTTTTATCTGTATATTTTTGTTCATTTTTATATTGCTGTTATTTCATTTTTATAAAATATGAAAACTGAATCTCAAATATACGTGTCTGCAATACACGACGAGCTGCTTACCAAGCTTGCCATACTGACTGCATGTTTTTATATTATTAAATTCCCTACACTCACACAAATACATGAATTTGAAAATACAATTCTTAAGTAGATAGAAGAAAAGAAAGTGAAATGAATGAAAATGTATTACGTCTAAAGGAGACAGTAGTGCAAACACTTCTTTGAGGAAGATTAGGTATTATTATTCAATGTTCAGTAGTTAGTGTGCTGTGACTGCTGTGAAACCTTTGTGTGAAACTGAACTGCTGTTTAATTAAAGGAAAGTAATAGCAATAAATTTCGCCAGAATAGAAATGGAATGTGAATGCGCACGCTCACACGTATCTCTATTGGCAAGATAAATTTTATGAGTTTGATTATCGAAACTCATATATAAATAGAACTTTGCCTTTGTGTCTGTGTTGAGTTCGTTCCTTATGGACTCCGAAATGGCTGGGTCAACTTTCTTGAAAATTCACACAGTTGTACTTTCTGTGTCTTTGAGTGTCCTTAGGCGTTGGTTCGAATGCACAATGCACAACATTAACCAACACTAAAAAAGGACATCTAACTACACAAACAAAACACAACTGTCATCGCCAATGAAGATTATATTTTCATATTGTTTTGTTTTTTAATCTTTATCCCAAGGCGAGCGAAGCGAGCCTTTAGGTAGTCAGAACTTTCGGTTACGTATGTTCCTTATAGACTCTAAGATGGCTGGGCCTAGCATGCTCAAACTTGGTCTGCTGATAGAGGGCATGGGAGAGAATGTCCCCGCGAAGGAATTT
>JAUZSX010288309.1:0-14514 GCA_034780655.1 Idiosepius hallami
GTTCTTTCTATTTTTGTTCAATTTAAATCTATGAATACCTATCTTTGAATGTAAATCAACTATGCTTTTCCTATTTGAAAATGGAATTTGTGAATTAGGCACATTAAACTTTTAATTTCTATAAAAAAAGAAAGTACATTCAAAATCAAAATTTATATTTCAAGTAATTATTTAATGAAACAGCTTTTCAACTATCAAAAGCTAACATTTTTAAAGATTATTATTTATTTTCATTTCTATGTTTTTAATTGGAAGAGCCAATTAAAACTCAAAAGTCACTGTCTCAATTTCTTATCAATAAATCAACCAAATAAATTTTTTTCTATACTCATATTAACATTTCATTCTAAATAGTATTAATGCTTACAGTCTCTTTTTAATAACTATTAGATTAATTACTTTTATGTATCAATTTTAGCCCAAGTAAGGCTTCAAATACTTACCTGGCATAAGCCGCCGAACTAAGTCGTTTGTTTGGCCTGCAACAAATTTGTAATAAATAGAATGGAATCAGAGAAACTAAAAAATATTTCTAAATCCCCAAGGAGACAGAAAAAAGCATGCAAATAAAAAAATCACAAAGAGGAAAAAAGATAAAACCTCAGACAAATACTATATATTTAATATCAGAAAAAAGCAAGGATGTTTTCACATAGAAAGATACCAATTTCAGAAAAAAAACAAAAAACAAATGAAGCAGAAAAATGTTTAATTATTGACCTTAGAAACTCTTTAAAATATCTTTATATTTTTTGTTGAAAAAGTAAACTCTTTAAAATATAATTATATTGTTATTGAAAAACACATAAAATTCTATTCTATTGTTCATGTATTTTATGACTTCACAAAAAAATTAATAAATGAATAAAAATGATTACATTCATGTATAAATTTTTATTATCATATCAAACTATAAATTTTAGATTTTTAAAAACTGCATCTGTAACTATCAGTTATGTATATTCAAATAGCCAATGTTTTTTTTTTTATTAAATGGTACAACAAAGATTTTTCTAATAAAGTTAACAGGATGATCAATTTTGATGAAACTTTGGTTATTAAATTGAACTTTATTAATTGCATTCAATTATCAACTACCTTATGTATTCATAAGAACTGTTTTTTTTAACTACAATTTTAGTAAATATCATTGTAATAAATACTGGAAGTCAATTAGTAGAAAAATATACAAGTTAATCCAGATTTTTAAAAAAAGAAATAGGAAAAAATAACTTCTAATGTTTTTTTGTTTTTTTTTAATGTTATTTGAAATTAGTATTAAAATTGTATGTAGTAGAGGGGGAAAAGTTTATAATAGTATTATTGGATAATACTTATCATACAGAAGAGCTGGTTTGTTTAAAATGGTTATCTCCCTTTAATTGTATCAAATTAGAATGAGTTTTTTTAGCTTATAAAATCAATGAAAAATAACAATGGATATAATTAATTTTATCACTCTTTTATGTTGATATAATTAACACTCGAATGCATTTATTGCATAATTTCATATAATACTTATTAAACACCAAACATAACTCATAGTAATAATACATTGCAGATGTTATATATTTACATATTTTGTTAACAATAAAAACATGTCTACAATCTTTAATAAATTACCTAAGTAAGGTTTGGTTTTAAATATGGTAAAAGTGATTTGATTTTTAAATTGTAAAAAACTAAATTTGTTTTTATTTATTAATTAAAAAATATTCCTTCCATTTTTATTTTAATTTCTACTTTAAAAGCACCATAAAAAGTGGAATTTGAACTTGCATATTATGAATCCTAAGTCCAAGTGCTTATTCACTATGCCAAATGGATTCCATCCTGAGATGAAAAAAAAAGTTTGGAATGGAGTAGAAGACAGAAAGTTAATCCAAACAGGGAGATACAAACATGAAGGAAGAGAGGAGATATAGAGAGGAATACAGTTAGTAAGAAACAGAGGAAGAAGAAAAAAGAAGAAAAAATAGAAGAAAGGAGAAAAATGCGCAACAGATCTCTCTCCCATGTGATTATATCCAATTAATATGTACCAAGTTTAAAATGGAAAGCAAGAAAACAAAAACAAAAAAAAACATACAGATAAATTTAGCCCACAAAATCTTACCTTATAAACTAAACTAATTGCCATTTAAACCAAAAGAACTTGTTGCTCACAGTAGAAGCTTGAACTTTCTAGAAAATGTCACATTCTTCTTGCGTTTAACAATATTTATAAGTGGTCAACAAATTGAGCAAATAGTTTATTTCAAGAGGAAAAAAAAAAATATTGTCCACAGCCAGGCTCAGTATGTCTTACTCATTATTCACACTGCATCGTTTGATACAAGTGGATCATACACAAGTGGCATTTATGTAATAGCACTTGCATTTAATCAAATGTCAAAACTCGTTAATATACAACAAAAAAAAAAAATAATTGGATTTAGATTTATACATTTAATTTTTCTATTGTTGATAAAAAATATCACAAGACCAAAAAGTTAAAGCAAAAATAGGAAAATATATTAAATGGATTAGTGATTTTTAGTATCTGTCAGTTTTTTACTTATGCATTTATCAGAAAAAAATGTTAGTCTGATGAACACAAGCAAGAAACTGATAGTTATCTAAATAACATTGACTGAAATGTTACAAAAATAATAATGAAGATAAGAACACAAATTTGAAAACTAAAAATACAAAAGAATATAAATGAATCCATTCCATTATCTTTTTTTTTCTTTTCTTTATATATACATGAGGTTGTAGTCATTTTTTTCATTTGAACATTGTTTTAAATAAAAATCTTTCAGAATTGAAAAGTAAAATATGCAAATACTTTTACATGCTTAAAAACAAAAAGATTAAAATTGTGAAATACATTTTTTTTTTGTCATAAATTCATTCTTACTGACAAATATATTTTTGACCTTATAATATTGGTAACATGTTTCTTTTTTCTATTTGCTTTTCAAACTTAGTTTTATATTCTATACAACATGCTAAACACAATAAAAACAAATGTAAAAATCAATATAAGACATATGTCTATCATAAAGTGTTTTCTCATATCAATATAATGTATAAGAGAGTTTTTCTTAATATTTCACATGATCTATACTTTTTTTGTAAAAAGAATTCATACAGAAAATCATATTTATTCAAACATACATAAATTATTTTACTAATAGCTCCTGCTTTTTTTTTATTGAAAAATAAATGATGTAAACTAAGCTAAAATAAACAGATTTTTGATTAATTGCCACAAGTGAAAAGAATGTTAAATATGAAAAACAATAGATAAGTAATCAAACATGTATATAAAGAGTATTGACATACTTTATTTCAACTCTTTTACCATAAAGGTAATTATTATATCAATACAATTTTATAAAAATCAAGTCTGTAAGCCTGTGTTAATAGTTAATCACATTCTTAAACTACTTATGCAAAGATTTTAAATATTAGTTTATCTTTCTAAAGAAATGGCTACAAGTAATGTTAGGTTCACATTTGCAAGTCATTTCAAACACCTAATGAATCTAAGAAACAAATTAAACTTCAAATTTTTAAATCTCTTTGTAATACTGATGGTTCTATTTAAGTTGTTTTAATATAATATTTAATGCTCTTGACAGTTGCGCCCTATACTATATATTACTTCAGGTGATAAACATTCCCATTGTTTTTAAAATCATACAAAGAAACAATGATCTAAAAATCATTAAGAAAATTATATTGAATTAATTCAAGGCTGACATTCAAGTTAAAGATAGAAAATAGTTAGATAAATAAAAATAAAGGTTTATGAATACAAACAAAGTACTTATCAAACTGATACAAAATATTGCATAATCATTATAAACATCTAGTTCTTAAAGTGATGATCATAAGACGATTTAGACATTCTCATCTTGATTGTCATATTCACATTTCTACATATTTTCAAACTTTTTTCAGGTGCTACTTGTTACATTCTGAAACATTCAAATCAAATCCATAATTTACTTCATGGAAGTAGTTTGTTTTCATTTCATCATTTGGATGTTCGCATGTTCAAAAAGTAATAATTAATGAACATATAGGTTTCATCAGTTGATACTTTTGAATATAACAATCAAGATGAATATGACAACCATTTGAATATAACAACCAAGACAAGAGTTGTATGAATAAAATCATTTACACTTTCATCTCATAAATTCCAAAACATTTAAGTTATTTAACTTGTTTAGTGGTATTATTTACTGGATTTAAAATAATATTCTTATATTGTCAAATATAGTATTATTGGATTAAACCAACAATGATAATAGTAGAGGTCTTTGCACAGATAACACCAAACAAAAATGAGTTTTAAAAGAGATTTAATATGATTTTATAATTTTGAATTGATTTAAAAATAAAAATCTTTCTTTCAATCATAATGTATTATCAAATTAAATTATGATAATAAATAATTATTTAATAGATAAGAATGAATATTTATAAAATCAGGTTAAAACATGAAGAAGATTGTTTTAAGTTATATAATACAGTATTTTATGATATAATGAGCTTTGTTAGCTGACATTTTACAAGCTTTTTATACTGTACAGCCATTGATATTGAACTTTGTATACCAGAAATATACAATAAAATATACTTCATTATTCTAAGTTTAACATCCTTGCTTTGTTCTACATATTAAAAATGAAATTTTAAAAAAAAAGAAAAATAAAACACTATGACCAAAGAAGCTTTTAAGATTTGAGAAATCAAGCCTTTATGACGAAAAAACCAAAACCCCAAAAAAGAGGCTTTAACTTTGACAAGAGCTGAAAGAAAACAAACAATGAATACAAATCCCATGCAAATAGACAAGCACAAAGATGATAAATATACAAAAAATAAGAAAACAACAATAAATGTATTTTACAAGTAGCAAAGTTGATTTGGGGGAGGGGAGTGTGTCATGAAGCAAAACCAAAGCCTTGGATGTTGCAGATAAATCATTCAGCAGAGTAACGGTGCATGCCGCTAGAGTAAAAAAGCTAAAAAGAAAAAAAAAATGCTGCATCCAAATAGAAAAGAAATCCTTATTAGAAAAGTCGACCCAAACTGAAACCAAAGAGCATCAGACAAAAAAAAAGAATAATCAAAGTAATGCTAATGAAAGTGTTTTTGTTTTTCCAATAATTATGATGATAAACTTCATAAATACATAATTTATGGTAATTATAAGTAACATTGATAAACAATATGTTATTATTTAAGCACATTTCTCAAGCATAAATTATTATTAGATACACAATCTTTTGTTAATGCCCTTATCCTAGCTAAAGTAAAGTACTTTTACTTCACTTTAATAGCTTGGTATAATGTATAAAAGCAAAATAAAACCAATGGTTCCTCTCCAATAAATCGGGGGACCAACATATTCACTGTAAAAACAGAAAGACCTAATATCCAGAAATGAAAGTTAAGTGTTTTAACAAATTTACAGATAGTGATTTTGTTAGTCTGATGATCAATTGGCCAGTTTTATATTCCACTTCTATTCATAAGCAACGATGGAAGTAGCAGGATGAAATTTAAAAAAAAATTATTTCTAAAATAGCCAACTATCCGGTAAGTTTGGTAAAACTTTAAAAAGTATTATCACAAGTAAATAGCAAATAATAATGTATTTGCATTGCTTATATCTCCAAAGAGGATTCGGCCAATGTTTAAATGTCAATCAAAATAAATTTGATCTTTACTATGCTAGACTAATTAAATTTGAAATTTTCTGTGTCAATCTTTAGGTATTTTGAATTCTCATAATTTTTTTTTGAAATATTCATTTTTATTCATAGCAAATGTTTTTTTACTCTTGGCATACCCCTTCTGGACATTTTTTAATAAGGAAGATGCAAATTCCTAATCCTTAATTTTACAACTATTTGAATTTTGATTAATGTTTACCTTCATTTTTCTTCATTCTAACTAGTATAATTGATTCTATAATAACTAATATAAAAATATCCCTCTAAAATATAAGAAAAGTTATCATAATAACATAAATGATTTATTAAAGAAAAATGTGCATTGAAATTGCTGATATTTATTCACATTGATTCTATTCTTATAGATTTTTTAAAAATCAACATTTACTTCAATCTGAATTTGTCCTTAAGTCTGATGGATGAAAATTGCAACAACTTATATAATATAAGGATTTTTTGTTTTAACAAATACTTTTATTATAATACTTACATTTTTTGGCATTAATTGCAAAGCCAAAACAAGTTATATTAGAATAGATAAAATTTGTTTTTTAACAGATTTTTTTTGTAAATGGCAAAGCAATTAGAATGCATGAAAAGCTTAAATAATTATCATTATGTACTTAGAATAAGAATTAATAACTAAGCTTAGCAATTTGATCTTTCAAACCCTTTAAAAATACAATATATGTAAAAAAAAAACTAATTGAGTCTATTTGTAGTTACTTCAAATACAATATTAAATTACAAAACAATATTAGTTGCATATTTTAGTAGTTACTTTTTTTTTTATTGTAGTATTCATGGCAAGGGGGTATAACTTTTAGGGAGTGGGCAGTTGTTCCAAATATTTAAAAATGACATATTGGACTTCATTAGGACACCTACAGCCACTTTTAACTAATTGGTCACAAATTCCTCACGAACTCTAAAAATAATAGCATACCTTTGTCAATTTTGTGCTTTGTGTCTTATTAATCTACTCTTACCCACTTATAGCAGCAGTTAGCTTTAAAAGAGGAAGTGGAATTTCATTGAACTTATCTTGTTTTTATTTCATTTTTAATGCTTGTAATATTGTGAAAACTTTTTTTTTCCCCATTTATTTTGAACTTTCTCTAGGAATATGCAATCTTAAAGTTAATGCGTATAATAAAAATACAGTATAAATAAAATTACAAATCAATCCATTCCATTGGCGTAAATAGATTCTGATTCAGCTCTTATTTAAATGGGTTTGACTTAATTCTAGTCTTAAAATCACTCAAAATCTTCAACTTCTAGAACATATTTTCGTTGCCCAACCCTATTTAATTAGACATGCATCTTGCTTCATGCTTTCATAACTTAGACATATACTAGATAGCTTAGTAAATTTAAAAAGAAAAAAAAAGAATCTATTCAAATATGACATAGAATTCAATTCACTAGAACGATAACAAAATAGCCAGCGACCAAAGTTCTTTTTCAACCATATCACTTGTTATTAAATATCTCAAATTGATTTCTTCAACAAGAAATATTCAATACCTTCCAGATATTGTGTTTATGTAACAACAAATTGAGGACAACAGCTGAAGATATGAAAATAGCATAATGTTTTATCCTATAAACTGGAAAATAATTATAAAACATGATCATATGTGATCAATCTATAAGCTCCATGACAACACAAAATGAGTTATTTTAAGAAGAATAGATGTTTTTTTCAATAAATACTTCTATGTACAGTATCTCAATATCTACATTCTCCTTGTTGATTATCGAGATAATCAGAAACAAGTTAATAATTCATTTATCAGATTACAAGCAAAATTTTAATCAGTGGTCATTCTCAGAAGATCTGAATGCCATGGATCCACTGGCAATGACAGATTGATGAAAACCAATGAAACATTTGAAAGAAAATAGCATTTTCTTTTTTGTTCATGCATAAAGCCTACATAAATGTGTATAAATGAAATATATATGAAAATATAAATAAAATTGCACTAACAAAATTGAGATAATGACCATCTTAAAATGTTTTATTTCTTTCTAAATTGACAATTACAGAATCTCAGATGACCCTCTTCATTACTTTAGAAGTACATATTTTAGAAAACCAATATCATTAAATAATACTAATAATATAGCACTTCCTAGAAACAAGCAGAAAACATCTTCATTGTTGCATAGGATATTTAATTTTCAAAAAGTTGAAGTTTATTGTGATAGATATACACTCATGTGTAAATGTTTTTAAAATAATACTATTTTCTAAGTTTTATGGTATATCAAATAAAAAAGGCATAATCTTAGCTAGGTCATTAGTGGAAAATTTCCAAAATTTGAAGACTGTGGAAGTAATAGATTCAGTAACTTTGCAGATTTAGCATATTTTATCTCAAAAAGAATTGGCAAACCCTGAGTCAGAAAGATAACAAAACTATTTAATAATATAATTGATGATGAGCTTGAGAAGCCACACAATAGTCTTCAATTTGATAGCTGCACATTTTTAATGTCTTTTCAAAATTCTGCAAATAAAAACTATATTCATAATATCCAACACAAGTGGTATAAGATATAGTGAGAATAACAGTAATGATTAAAATAACACTAAGAACTCCAAAACTTACGTCAAATAATATCTAACAACCTAAACTTTCAATTAAAAAATAAGATATGTGGATTAAAATTATTGTAATAAATACTATATTTTTTTTTAAATTTTAGTTTCTAATAAAAGGTTTTATAAGACATAATTCAGTTAAATAAAGGATACATAAATTGATTGGATCCAGCTTTGTAATCAATAATAGATATGGTTTATAAGTTGTAGTGTTAAAAAGATATTGAACTTTCTCTTAATAAAAAAAAAGGAGGATCAGTAAGTTTGCAATATTTCTTAGGACAAATCAGACCAATACCAAAGTTTGGTTTCCACTGAAGTAGACAGTACTGCAAGTAAACAAACTTGCTAATCATGCTGTAGGGAGATAGCATTTCACTGTAACTTTGATGATGGACTATCACATTTCAATTATGTGAAAATTTTATTTGACTATTCCCTAAGTAAAACTCCAAAGTCCAATCAACATCCTCTCCCCTCTTCTTCCTAACTTTTTCAGTTTCTGATTAAAAAAAACAAAAACAAACCAAGATGCACATCTAACACCAACTACAAACAAAGTTCATCAAAGTGCAACATTGCCAAGGATAAATAACAACAGAATTGACTACAAAATGAAATTTCTTTCTATTGTAGAAGGACAATTGTGCTAGAAGTGGTAGTGGTGATCATACACACATGCTGTTTTATTTTGGTTTAACACACAAAGTTGAGGCAATCAGGGGAGGGAGGGGCATCTAGGTGGGAGCAGTAGATGGCCAAGCACAAAGCAAACTAAGATAAAGGTATGGGAAAAACTGCACAGCCTGAGAAATAAAAATATTTATCAAGTACCAGATCCGTCTGTGGTGGCGAGGCAAAAGGTCTCTCCGATGTCGAGCTTTTTTACACTTAACACAGTTACTGAAATAAAAAGGAGTTAGTTATGTATATATGACAGGCTGTAGGCGAGGCTCAAATTTTAAATTTCTTTCACAAACAGCATATTTTGTTGTGCATGTCTGCATGTATTGTCTTTACAATTTTGCCTGGATGTTGATAACAACTGAAACATTATCCAAAGACAACCAAATCTCAAACATTATAGAATCATTGCTTTTAATTAATTTATTATTCTAAAGCTTTTTAATAATTTTTTTTGTTTCAACAATGTCTCCCTAAAAGATGACCAGAGAAATGATAGAACCAAAATATAGTGAAAACAAAATTCATAAAATGATCATGTGACTTATTAGGAAATATCCATCTCTTAATCAAGTTTTAAACAAAAACAAAAAAAATTACATTTAATTAGGAATAGACATTGGTATCTTTCCCAAAGGAATTAGTGATAATTAAATGCAAATAATCTAACTAGGTTTAAACTTAGAATGAAATTTCCTTTTTTTGTACTAATGTCATGCTACATTCTCCTGTAAATAGTAATGTAACTTTTTCTATAAGTTTTTGACGGCACTTATTCTTAAATACAGGTTTGCAGACAAAAAGCAAAATGTAAAAAAACTACACACACACTTATAGAAACAAGCACATATGAGAAAAAAAAGATAATATTAACACATCTTAACAGGAAAAAGGAAATCAGTAAATAAAATATTTAAAAAAAATAAAATGAAATACAAAAAAGAAATAAATTTTTCCAGCTTAAATCAAAGTAAATATCAAAATGAAGTCTTTGTTAAACTTCCTGTGGGTTTGGAGAAACAACAAAAATAGGTAAGCTTCATGTTACACTACCACACAGAAAAATACATATAAATATGTAAAAAAAAGAAAAAAAGATAATTAGTTGATGATTTTAAACATTTTAATTTATTTTGAATTTTGGCTATGAACCCTTGGGTTTCGGCACCAGTCAGCATGCCTTATCAGGTAGCAAGTTTCAAATTTGAAACTGGTTACCTAATGAGGCACACCAACCTGTGCCAAAATATACACTCATATGCTTTCATAACTGCTGTAATTTAAATATTGAGCACTCTACTTTGCATTACAACAAACCTAGTTGGACTTCTGACCATAATGCAAATTTTGGAAAGTGCAGTATATATATATATATATATATTTATATTAAACATTTGTGTGTGTGTATGTGTTTTCATTGTCAGTTCAACAAAAAATTTTGTTAATGATTATATCATAAAAAAAGAGAGTTCAACATTCACTGTGAAAAATATCTGAACATCTTAATTATTTTGATGAAACATTTTTAGACATTAAAAGATATGAAAAAACTGTAGATGTAGAGGAGTACAAAAAAGAAAAAAGAATAAAATTATTGAGAGGTAATGATTGAATGTGAGAACAAAGTAAATAGAAAGAAAAAGTATGAGTGAAGTCTTTAATAGCGTGATTGAGTATGAATTGAGGCTGAGTGAGATACTCTGAAAAAGTGTGTTGAATGTGAGGGCAAAGAAAAAAAATAGTGAGGATTAGGAATGAGATGAGTGACATTTCAAATAAGAAAAGGAGATTACTTTGATGAGGCAAAGTGTCAAAGGAAAATTGAAAAAATATAAATAGGGACCCCAATTTTCCGTTTCAAATTTTCCTTGATTCCGTTTCAACTTTTAGTAAATTCCGTTTTCACATTTACAAAATTCAATTTTCCTTAGTTATTAGGTTTATTGAATTTTTAATACTTTTATGAGAAAAATTAACTCTTTCGACACTAAGGGACCGATATATCGGCCTCAGTAACCAAAGGCAAAAAAAACACACTGACATTTCAACCCTATTATATTTTTTCATAGAACGGCTCTCTGAGTGACTACTTGGTAATATTACTAAGTCAGGAACCAAAGGTGGAGGTTGAAATATAAAATGAATGAATGATTAATTTAACATGGAAAATGATTTCACTAAAAAAACAGAATTCTGTTTCAAATCGACAATTCCGCGATTCCGTGATCGCGGAAAATTAGGGTCCCTATATAAAGACTTAAGCTTGATTTTCTCTTAAGAACTTTACTTTTCATGATTCAAAGAAATACCTATTTCAATTGTAAAAAAATTAAATTAAAAATGAAAAAAAGAAATCATTATTCAAAAATTGGTTAATATTAAGTTAAAAAGAGAAAATATTTAAAGTTAAATATTTTTACAAATTAATTTTGAAACAAAATATTTTGAACAATAAACAAAAATAGTGATAAAAAATTCCGACAAGTAATTTATTCAAATCAAGTGACTATTGATCAAGAATCTCAAGTGTACTGTATTAAGGGGGTTGATAAATCAATCACTAACCAAGAATATTGGAATAGAAATATTTCTAAGAACAATTCTACAACCCTTATTTAAGATGACTTTTAACTTCAACTAGAAGTAAATGAAGGTGAATATTGCAGAAAATAAGTTGAAAATACATCCATTTAGTAATTAACTTACCCTACTATTTATCCAAGATGACAAGCCAAGACTAAGCTACTTTTCCCTAGTAAATTTCTAATTCTACTAATGGGGCATATTGTGAAAAAATATCTTAGTTAATCTCTTCATTGTGCATGTAAAACACGTTCCCATGGAAACCTAAATCCTCACCCTATTACTCTAAGAAAATATGCATGAACATATATAAAACATATATATATAAATATATATATATATATATACATACACATTAATCTTTTAAGTTAAACTGCCTACATTTATAGTTATAAAGCATATATAGTAGGTCACATATAAATACATACATTTGTCCAGTATGTATCACTCGTAATATCATTTTAATTGAGCATTCCATCAAGTTTGTTTAAATACCTAACTATTTTTGTGTTTTTCTTATATTATATATATTTATATATATATATATTTATATATATATGTATATAGTAAAAAATAAAATAAAAGGTAAAATCCAAAACCTGGGAAAACGGTGGCACTCTAACTGCAAATATATATATATATATTAACTGATGATCATTATGTGAATAAAAAGATCTATGTTGTCACATCTACAGTTTGGGAATATTATGAATACATTCATGTATTTTTAAAAAATTTAGTCCAAAAATAGATAGAACATTTGTTATACATAGTTTCGCATTATCTTGATCACTGTCCTGATCAGTGGACTAATCCCCATGTATGATATGTCATGGTAAAATTCTGGTGTAAGGAAATCCTAATATATTTGAGCTATTCAAGAATGCTTGAAATTATAAATAAATTACTTGTATTATTCATTATTAAAATTAAAATTAACATAATGTCATGATTTGGGCTAATTGATATAAACTAGGGTTTGAAAAATCAATATTAGATGATGTTACAACATTCAATGCAATTCCCATTTTTTGCTTAATTTAAAGGATGTTTCTCTTTAATTATTCAAGAAGGTCAATAGCAATAAAAACAAAGCTTATTCCAAGGTTTCTTTCATTAAAATATTAAGAGAATGTCATGTCTTACTATAGCCCCATGATGATGATTGAAAAAATTAAAAAAAAACATGATAAATGATAAATAAATTACTAGTATTATTGATAATTTCTTAAGTTTTTATGCTCTCCTTATTTGTTTTTATAATTCTTTTTTTCAATCATCTCCATTTGGCTATTGTAAGACTTGAAATTTTCATTTACAATATAAACAAATGATTTCTAGAATAAATTATTTTAATATTGTGTAAATAGTTATTTCTTTTCTTATACTTAGAAATTATAAGAAGATTAGACCTAGTTGCTACTGAATACACCAATTAATCATTCAACATCCACTTAGTGATTTTTCCAAAATCTATCTAATCTTTATCTATTACAACCCGTTTTCATAAATATTTATATTCTGAAAAAAAAAATGTTTGGAAACAGACAACAACTAAAAATATTTCATAAATTTTGTATATGTTTTGTCTCAACTATTCTTTTTAAAAATCTCTTAAAATAGAATATTTATTCAGAAAGGAAGATGATTTTAAACATTCTTGACACTTGTCTAAAAGTGTGAAAATTCTTTTTTCTAGTAATTTCTTTTCTTGTGAGTGAGAAAAGGTATGAGATGGAATGTACAAGAAAACAACTAAGTCTAGCAGTATGAACCTTATTCTAATCTTCCTTATTATTTTCATGCAACTATATAACCTTCCCTTATGCATTTCATCCTATCTTATTCATAATTTTTTTATCTCTCACAGTCTATTCCAATTCATAATGAGATTTTTAGTTAATGACACTGTTAATCTTCCCTGCTGTGATAAGATAATGAAGCTTTCGCAGGAAGCATTTATTTATGAAAACTTAACTTCGGTAATTACAGAAGACCTTTAATATAGTAACAACAATAGGTCTATTAGCGAGTACACGTGACTTTTTATATCTTGTTTGTAGCTGTCAAGAAAACTTTTGTCTAAAAACATTTTAACTACAATTAAAGCCTTAAAAGCAAAGATTCAGTATTAAGCTCTTTTTAAAAGATTTAATTTTCTATTGAACAAATGTTGATTTCAATAATGTCCTAAAAATTCATTTATCACAAAAAATACAATTACTGTTTATCAGGTAGTGTTCTGTTAGAATTATGATCAAAAACATGATTGAGAGAACAATATGATTCACTTTCAGGAATTTTCATGAATAAAATTTGTTTTAAACAATAAATGTAAGTAGAGTTCAGCTTTCAATTTAAGTATGAGCCAATATCAAAGTAGTTGTGGGACAACACTGTATTTAGGCATTTCAAAACCAATATTGAACCAACTATTGCATCAAGTCAGCTTTTTATAAAGATTAGAAAACTTTATTTTAACTGAAAGATTTACTTTTTAAAATACTTTTTGATTTATATTGGACTTTATTCAAATTTAATTGAAATTAAGAAAAATAAAAATAAAAATTCTCAGAAAAAAATGAAAAATAAAATAAATATTTTTAATAACAAAAAACTCTCATTAAGATTGTTAACTGTTTTTTAGAAAAAATGAGCAACTTGTAAGATGTTTTAGCATTATTCTTTTATACTCAATAATTAAATCTAAAAAAAATTACTAATTACTAGAAAACTGGAAAATATTTATAAAAAAAAATGTCATTTTCAAATTATTTAAATTTATAACTAATTTGATTTTATCTAAAGAAAACAAGCTGCGCGTGCGTGGTACCCCTAGCTCTCTAAAAGTTCCCGAGGGACGCAAAACAGATTTTTCCCGGGGTAAACACTATT
>JAUZSX010288320.1:0-14513 GCA_034780655.1 Idiosepius hallami
ATCTAGGTGAAGGGTAACACCGAATATATAATGCCCGGGTAAGAGCACGTAAAAATGGCCTTGTGCCAAACTTGGGTGTGCTCACCAAGTAAATATCATAATATGACTTTGTTGTTTTTACTATAGTTTACGACAAAGAGTTTATTGTGTGTTTAATGCCCTTCTGTTGGGTCTGAGAATTCAGGGTAAAGTTATGTTCTTTAATGGCATATTAAAATTGGTAATCCTGGGTCCTGGCAAGGATGCCTTTTTCTAAATATAATGATTGGAAACGGTTTTGTATGAGAAAGAGTAAAGGTATTTTGTTTAAAATTAATTCAACTAAAAAAAATTCAATTAGAACTATTTCATTGTTTTGTATATTTATGAGGCAGCTTGGACTTTGGAATCTTATAACACAAGTTCAAACCCCAGTGCAAACCATTAGATTTACTTTCAGCTGTCTCAGCCAGATGGAGCTTGTTAACCCGAGTTAGACACAAAGCCATTTTTACTGGCTCATTAGATCCCTGGGTTTTTTGTAATCAGTATTGTTAACCTTCACCTAGATGAGTTACTCTCCTGAGTTAATAAGACCTCTGCTCATGACAGCTGAAAGTAAATGCAATGGTGGAATGTGTTAAATAAATAGTATTTTTTTTTTACATAACTTCTAATTATATATTTATTTAATTTTGTAGGTTTGCAATATATTTTACTAGTAGGAGCATAAAGAAAGAGCTCACCAAAGCAGTCAGCATAGCAAGCATACAGACAGACAGCACTCCTCAGCTAAAAGGGTTTAAGAAAAATAAATTTCTTGAAAATCAAGTTTTTAAGTATTTTGTGATCAGGGCAGAAGGAGCAACATTTTTTTTTATTGAGTATTTGTTGCGTTCTAAAAGCAAATAACAACACACAACTAAATTCTCAACTAGACATTAAAAATTAAACACTAAAATTGATAAAAATAGAAATTCTTCAGAGGATTTTTCTCTTTTCTTTTATTAGAATAATAAAATTATTTTTTAGTTTAGTTTGCTTTTTGGGGATTTTAAAAAACGTTTTTGTCGAAGAAATTCTGAAAATAAAAAAAAAAGTATGTAAAAAAACTAAGTTGAAAAACTAATAGTTTAACTATGCTTTATAAGGTAAATAGTACTAATTCATATGAAGAAGAACTCTAGACAGACAAGGTAAGAAAGTAAGACAAGATAGAAAGAGGCATTTTTCAATGCCTCCATATTTTCATGAAAAGAACATTTTGAAGTAGAATAAGGTTTTTGCTTTTCAGTGTTTTTTTTACAGCAAAAGAAGAAGTTATTTGTATTTATTCATCTAACAACTTTTCTTGCTCTGGAATGGATACTACTAACTACTACTAATAATACTATTAGTAATAATAATATAAGTATAAAAGAAAAGAAAGAGAGAAAGGAATAAAGAAATAAACGAGAGAACGAAAAATAAATAAAGAAAGAAATTGAACGAAAATAAATTTGAGAAATAAAGTAAAAAGAAAGAAAGAAAAGTCGAGAAATAAAAAAAATAAAAAAAACAAAAAAAATAAACAAGAAGAAATAAATTGAAAATTTTAAAAAAAGGGACAAAAGGGGAAATTTAAAGAACAAGAAGAAAAAAGAGAGAAGTGACAACAATAAACAGAAAAAGATTAAATTTTAATTAATTAAAAAAAAAAATAAAAATGAGTGTATAAATAAAAAGTTAGAAAAAATGTGAAAGTAAGAAAGAAAGAGAGTTAGAAAGGAAGAGTTGTATTTTTATGTTTGTCTTGTTTATGTGTGGAATTTTGTTTTCGTTTATTATTTCGGGTTTTTTTTTATTTATTTATTTGCTTTTTCCCTTTCTTTTCTTTCATTCTTTCCTTTCTTCTCTTGCTTTCTTTCGTTTCACGTAAGGGCGGTTCGTTGTGGCTGGTCGCTGCGCCATATTTGGCCGTGCTATCCATATATGGGAACCCCGTACCTTCCAAACTTGATACGGCTAACACGGTCTGCCTTTTGCGATTCATACGCAAACCGACAATCACTACAGCAACGGCACTCATTCAATTATTTCAAAGGAAAGCAAATATTCATACACAAAAGGAATCCTTAAAATCGACAATCAATCATTAAACACCGACATTTTAGACGACTACAGTCTATAAAAGTGTTGTCGATTCGACTTGAGTACAGAACTACATTTTCTCGCTGATGGCGGAAGTTCGTTTACAGTTGGCAGTTGTTTATCACAGCCTTCCAGTTATGGCGTGCCGATTGTTGTCTCTGTTTTAATTTGGTAAATTATTCCTTTACGGATTTTGACAATGCAGACGTCGAACCAGTGTGAGACGATAGCAGTGTCACAGTACGTCCATTCAGATGGAAGTATCAACAATGGCGGTGGACTTCTTGTCGATCATCATCATCAGCAACAGAGCGGAGGCAACTTGAGGGGTGCTCCTTCGACGACGACCCCACCGGGAGGGGCACCTTCGACTATTATTAATGTTGTTAACCCAACTACCAACAACAGGATGAAAATGCATAACGCAGCAACGACACATTCCAACAACGAAATGGTCGATGAAAACTCTGATTCCGAATCAGAAAGTGAATATACGGATGAAATGATGTTACCCGGTCAGGTTCATTCCCAACCGGGCATGGGTGGACATTCCCAACAAACGAAAAGGCCACCCGACGGACTGAAACCCGGTAAAAAGACGAAAGGAAGGGTGAAAATAAAGATGGAGTTTATAGAAAACAAACTTCGTCGATACACTACTTTTAGCAAACGAAAGACTGGAATAATGAAGAAAGCATACGAGCTGTCTACTTTGACTGGCACCCAGGTCATGTTGTTGGTAGCTAGCGAAACGGGGCATGTTTATACGTTTGCTACCCGTAAACTACAACCTATGATCACAAGCGAGAGTGGAAAGGCTCTCATACAGACTTGCTTAAATTCTCCGGATTCTTCCTCGGCCGATGGACCCGCGCATCAACAAAGAATGAATCCTACGGGGTTCGAAGAAACAGAACTAACTTATTCAGTTGAAGATGAATCAAAAGCTGATATTAAACCGATTTTGGCACAAATGCCCGGGGGAGAACAAGTTCTAAACCGGCCCCAACAAACACATGCAGTTGCCAATACTACTACGGTTACACCGTCATCTTCATCGCCATCACCATCTTCATCCTCTTCTGTTTATGTTAGTTCAGCAGCTGGCCTCACTCAAGCGCAGATTGCCTCTTTGGTACCCGCTTCTACTGTATCTTCCTCCACAACTGTAACAAGTTCTTCCTCCAAACCCACTGTTGTCGTCTCGAACCAGTCCCATAACAACACGAACCCAAACACGGCCAACAACATCTCCATGCAAGTCCCTCCTAGTTTAACTGCTATTCTCCAACCTGGTACTCAATTCACGATACCCATCCAACAAGGGGGTCAACAGCTTACCCAAACAGCTGCCCCACCTCAAACTATGTACCGTTTACCGAACTCTCAGGTCGTCTCGATTCCTAACCTACCCTCCAATAGTAACAATTCCTCTTTGAGTAGCCCTACAACTGTAAGTGGAGACAACAGTAGTACCACACTTCAGGTAATGACCCCTTCTTCTTCGACGTCTGCATCCTCATCTTCAACAAATACAAACAACAACAACAATAATCAAAACGCAGTCAGTTTTATGTCTGTGCCCACAACTACAGGGGGCTCAGGAGCAGTGACCCATGGCATTGTGATGTACCAAACACCCCAGGGTGTTGTCTATGCCACCCCAACCACGGCCACCCTATCCGATGGTTCTATATTTAATTTTCAACAACCAACTATCTCGGTCGGTAATTCAAACGATCAATCTACGACCGGTGCCCCCCAACAAATCATAACCATCCCTGTACCCCTGGCCACAGGATCACAACTTTTACAGTTTACGACAAATTCTGACCCGGCCACAATCTCTGAATTGACTCAACCAACTTTACCCAAAAAGGCCAGAAAATAACTGTAAACAAAACAACCACTCTGCATTCATTGCAAAGCTACGACAAAAACTATTACCACTACTTATAAATTATTTCTACGTGATTATTATGATTTGATTTTATCAACAACAACAGTAACGTAATTTCTTCTTTCTCCCCGACACAAAAAATTATGCTCAAAAATCGGCACTCTTCTACTTAGGGCCGGGTATTTCTTAAATATGGTCCTTAACTTTGGAAGGGTTATATTTGTGTCTACACCGTCATGATAAATGTTGTTGATGTATTGTTGTTTTGTTTTGTTTTTATTACGCTTTATTTAGCTTGTTAAATTATTATTCTTTGTTTAATTGGTATATTTTATTGATTTGAAAGTTTAAATATTATTTTGTGAAATACAAGCAAGATTGCCAAAAATGTTTTATTTCATTTCATTTTTTAAAGTTTTTCAGTTCATACACAAATTTTTATTCAACATTTCAAAAAGATAAAAATTATATTTTTTATTTATTTTTTTCTTGAATGTTCCTTATAAAGCTAAAGAACAAAATGTTGCGAAAGAAAAAGAGTCAATAAAAGCTAGCAAAGAATAAAAACTTAACGAGCGTAAACGAAAAAAAAAACAATACCATCAACAGCAACAATACTTATCATGACGGTGTAGATTCAAATATAACCCTTAGAAGTTAAGGACCTTATATGAGAAAAATACCCGGCCCCACAAAAGGCTGCCCAAAAATCATCCCTTGTGACAGACAATGCCTGTCCCTCTTGTCCTCCTTGCTCCCTAGTCTTATTTGGCCCCTGTTTTTTTTTTCTGTCTCCCTCACTCTCTGCCCCCTGTCCCGACCGCCCCTGTTGTCCTCTGTCCCTCTTCTTATCTCCTCTTGTCCGTCCTTCTCCGGTCTGTCACCTGTTTGTTCCTATGTCTCTAACTCTATTCCCCTGTACCCATGTCCAGCCATCATATCTCCCGTTTTGGGTTCCCCCTTGTCCTAAGGTCACGGTCCTCTCCTCTCTGTCTCAATAATTCCTTATTTTGACAACAATTGTTTCTGTCCTTCTTCCCTAAATCCCCTAAATACTTGTTGCTTTGTTGATGGCAACTAATGTTGGTGTTTTTCACTCTAAATCATTTTAATTTATTTATTTAATTTATTATTGTGTGCCTTTTTTGTGCAAAAAAAGCAACTAAATGAATTTCAATTTAAAGCATAAATAATTATATAAAAAAATGAAATTCCATCATAAAAGAAGTCTTTTGTTTGATGGTTTTTAAAACTTAAAAAAAAAAATACTTGGATTTGTTTACCCAAAAAGTTAATTGTTTTATTTATTTTAAATGATTTTTTTCACTATTTTATAAATTTTTGTGCTTAAATTTTTATTTATTTTTTATTTTTTTTGTCCCTTTTTTGGTTCTTCTTCACATCCACAAACAAAAAATCATGTTTTTTTATATTAAAAACAAACAAAATATTCTAGATTTTTTGCCATTTATTTCTTATAATTTCAAATTTGCATAAAGTGTATATCTCAAAATAACACTTTATTTAATACTTCTTTTTTTTTAATTTACCAAATGATTATGACGAAAATTTGTTTCAATTT
Source organism: Idiosepius hallami (assembly GCA_034780655.1). Lineage (NCBI taxonomy): Eukaryota > Metazoa > Mollusca > Cephalopoda > Idiosepiidae > Idiosepius > Idiosepius hallami. The sequence goes on from JAUZSX010288320.1 coordinate 5,592, forward strand.
GATTTTTTTTTGGCAATTATTAATTCTTTAAAAACAAAACAAAAACTAAATTATGTAAAAAAAAAAAAAAATGGCAAAGGGATTTTTATGTTTCAGTGTGAAAAAAAAATTATTTAATTAAGTTTATATATTTTTATAAAACTAAATTACTTTAAAACATTTCAAATCCTTTTTGTTGTTTTTGAATGAAAATTCAATTCAAATCAGGCAAAACAAAATTGGAGAATAAATGACCTAATTTTTTTTAGCTTAAAAGAAGCAAAAATATTTCGATTTTTTGGTCAGATGTTTTAAATATTTTTTCACCTCCTGTCCTTAAAGAATAGGAAATAAACAATCTGCCTTCTTGTTGTTTACAATATACACTCACTGTAAGAATAAACAAATACTTGTTTCTTGTTCAGTCTTGTTAAAAAAAATAAATCAAAAAATCCAAAAAAATCCAAAGTTGTAATAATCTCCCTCCACAACTAGTTTTCCTGGGTTTAATTTTTTTAAATTAAAGAAAAGAAAAATATTTTCGTAATTAGTGTAAATACCATTTGGTAAATCTTTAGTTTCGGGTCGGTTTTGCAGCGAGTACGTACACAGTATAGTGAGTGAGTGCACCCTCACCCACCATGGCACGCGCACGCACCCGCACCTGGCGCAGATCACAGCAGAGCGCACCACAAAAAAAATGTGGTGTGGTGGTGTGTCGCACGGCACCACACCACATTTTTTTTTTTTTGTAAATTTCGTTGTGCTGAAGGATTTTGGACGAAAATCACCCAACCCTAAACCTAATACCATAAAGTAGCTGTCAGTGTGTTGTGTTGGATGTTCGCTTTCTTTTTCCTGAAAGGATGTAAATTATCGTTTGCCGTAAACACTGACCCGACAAAAAATAAATATACCCATCATTTTTTAAAAATCTTAAATGATTTATTAAAAATTGAAAGTTAGCTTTCTAATTTTAATTTAAATTAAAAGAAACAAAAATTTTTAATTTTTGACTTTACTCTGTTTCGTAAAATTAAAATAGAAAAAAATTCTTTTGAAGAAAAAATATTTTATATAATTGTTCAAGAAAAATTAATTATTTTAATTGAATTAATGTCGTTATAACAAAATAATAATAAAGTCTTCCTGTTTTCTTGTTTTTGTGGATTTAAGAACAATAAAGGGACATAATCATTGGTCTTCCATTTTTGAAGACCAAATTCAAGAAGAAAAAAAAAAGATTTATCATTTAACTGATTTGAAATGTTTTTTCTTTTCCTCACCAACCCCACAAACCCATTTAATCACTGCAAATTGGGATTTTTTTCAATCATTGTGTTTTGTGTCTAGAAAAATTTGCTTTTTTTCCATTTTTATTCAACTTCAGTGAAAAGACATATCAGAATGATAGCCATTTTCAAAATATTTGTTATTGCTACTTTTTCAATTTACTAAATATCTATTTTTTTCAAACATTCATTTAAGTCTGAGAAAAAATAGTGCTACTGCCCTTGCACCCAAAGAGAATTTAACTTCAGTGGGTTCAGAATGTAGCTTAGGGTCCCCTAAACACGGTTTTGCGTGTTAACAAAGATATAACTCACTTGGACTTTTAACATGCAGAACTGTGTTCAGGGGACCCCAAGCTAGCTACTTACAGCTATATTCTGAACCCATTTAAGTAACAGTCTCTCTTGGTACGAGAGCAACACTATATTTTCCTGGAGTATTTTCTTTTTAAGAAAATGAACTTAAATTTATAAATATTTTTTCTGATAAATTTCTGAAATAGAATTTTTTAAGATAATTAAAATTTTATATTTAATTTTAAAGAATTTTTTTAGCTATTTTACCTTTGAAAAAACACATACATTTAAGCTCTTAAAAATGTAATTCAATTTTTGAGAGAGCTGGCTAAAGGTCACTAAAGTTCATTTCCTTTCTTGTAAAATTAAAAATGATCTCTTCATGGCATGAAGAACAGCAACAGTACCACTGTCACAATGGTGTAATGGTAATGAGATAGTCTATCAGTAATGAGTTTACTACCCTTTGCGTACAATATTGTGTCATGTGTCAAACATAGCTAAGAATCATCCTGTTGTGTTGGTATTGACAAACTAGTTTTAAATATACCATTGATATTAAAACTGGTTCAATTTTTCCTGAATTGCAACCTTGTCTTAAAAATAATTTAAATTATCTGACAAAACCCGAAGTACTACTCCACTCCAGTTTAAGAAAAATAATTTGTTCTACTTGGTTCACTTATAATTTCTAATCGCTTCCAACAATTGCAATCACATCTTTAGCACATACACACTGAGACAGACAGTTAAACACATACAAAAGACAAATCTTCAACTGAATCCGCAGGGATTTATTTTTTTTATTTAAAAGAAAAACCCTAAACCCACCAGAAGTCAGAATTTTTTTAAAATATTGAATTGCTCTTTACTCATTTCTTAAAAAGATCTTTCAGATTAGATTATTTTGACTTTAATAATTATGGGTATTTGATACCCATATCTCATTAGTAGGGGGCTGTGACAATATTCTTTTATCAAGAATATGCTTGTCTTATCCCTTGTTATTAGGGCTATGACAAGAATATGTTTCATAAAAATATGTTGCCATGACCACACTAATAAGTAAAGAATTAAAAGAAATTTTAAAATCCCAAAATAGTCAAGTCTTTGGCTATAATAAATAGTAACTTTAGCATTGGTCATAAATAAGGCTGTTACAATATTCTTTTTTTAAAGAATATGCTTGTCATATCCCTATGGCTGTGAAAATAATTGTAATAATAAGAGTATCCTACTAATAAGTAAAGAATTTAAAAAAAAATGTTAAAATCCCAAAATAGCCAAGTCTGTGATAAGAATAATCTTTAATAAAAGCATATTATCACAACCCTGCTCATTAGTTCTTTTGTTGCTGCGAAAACATAATAAAATAAAATATCAAGTCAAATGGAATTATTTAAGATTTTATAGTTTTTATTCTGGAATTTTCTTTTCGTCATATAGTAATTAGGTATATATTAAAGAACAATTTTTCTTACTTTACATTTAACATATTTTTTCTTAAAAAATTAATGGGTATTTTTACTAAAAGAATTAATGTGTGTGACTCATTATGAGATTTTCTCTTGTCCAAAATTAGAGTCTGTGTTATTGTATACTTACCTAAACAAAACATGGATATCAGAGACTTCTTTTCTTAACTCCGACAACTCTCTTATATCCGGGTTGCACTGTATATATTAAGTCATAAGTGATGTCTCCATCTTCATCAAGAAACTCAACTAACGTGTAATTGCATAATTTGACTCTATAACAAAAGAGTTACTTTATTCTTTCTAATCAACAATATTGATTTTCCTCACTCTACGTTTCATCACCAGGTGATAAAACGTCGAGTGATGAAAAGTCTGTGCACTATTTATAAGCCATTGGCAAATATCAGTATCCCTTAGTACCTGATAGTTTCATATTTTTCTAGTTTTCAAAACTTATGCTACTCTAGTATTTAAAGTTTGCATATTGATAATACATGACTACTAAAATGTTAGAGACAAAGATGTCTATATAAAACTAAGTGTTGTATAAAATCATAAGTCATGAAAAAAGATTTTTTAACTATTTATCATGTTTTTTTTTTAAATTCTGGACTTTTTATGTTGGTAGAATTAATTTTAAAAGTCATAAATTTACATTATTTTTCATAAACATTACAGAGTGATTCTATCTTTATTTGGAGATAATTTTGATTTGAAGAAATATAATTGTCTATCAAGAAAAAAAATGAAGCTGTTGTCTTGATGGTTATTGGTTTCTGGGTGTTATGTATTGAAACTTTTCAAAATACATATACACACACACAAACACACACACACACATATATATTTGCGCATATATATATATTGAATTTGGGGCGCGAGGATGAAGCATTCATAAAAAAAGCTTAGACTTTGGAATTGTGGTATGCGAGTTCAAATCCCAGTCAAAACCATTACATTCACCTATAGCTGCCTCGGTTAGATTGGGCTCATTTAGTCTGAAGAGCAACTTATTAAGGTAAAGGGCAACAGAGAGAGAATGCAGGGTGTCCAAAAAGTTGGTGTGCAGTTGAAAATAATGTCATAATACCAATAGACAACATTTCCAGCATTTCCTTTAAGATAAGCTGTGATACTGTAAATAAATAAAACCTTTTTATAGGTAAAAATTCTATTGTATAAATGTTTCATAATGAAATTTAATGTTTATATTAGTTTCTATAAGTTTCTATATACCCTTAGTGCACTGTAACTTTTTGGACACCCTGTATATTTGTGCTGAATAAAAATGACAAAAAATCTATTTTTAATAGCTTTTCTATTACTTCAATAATCAATTCAAGATTCATATAAATTTTGAATTTTTACTTTACAAAAAAGTTTTTGTGATTTTTCTTTTTTTTTAGTCAATAGATTTACAAGCCTTTTTTATTTTCACACATAAGTTGACTTGGATAAATGAATCTTGATCTTGTTTTTTAGTTTGAAAGGAAATGCTTCACGTTTAACTTAGTCAAAATCTGTTAAAGTGTATAGCTATACTTACAATAGTCCTATTCACAGCACATGGACAAACACAGACTTGTTTAGTTACATTATGTAGATTGGTAATATAATTATTAAATTTCACAGACACACTCTCAAGCTTGGATAGTTTATAGTACAGGATGTCCCAAAATAAATGAAACCCATTAATTCGATTACCATTTATTACTAAAACAAAGTACGCTAAAAATGTTAACATTTTCTCTGAGCTGATATGATAACAATTGAGTACTGAAATTTTGGTACTTTTTGGTAGATTTTAAAAGTTTATTTCTTTAGAAATAAATATTTTGTTCTCCAACTATCCTAAATGCGAAAGCTTGTTTGAACAGTCTTATGAGATTTAGTCTCTATATAAGTCGTAATGCAAATAACTTTCTTCTAATTTCCAAGCCATGGGATTTTAAAATAATAATTTTTATTTATAACTAAAAAAATATATAAATATATAGGGTTAAAATCAACATATTTACCAGCAATTTTATGAATTTTATTTAGTTTGAGACACTCTGTATAATGGATATTTGGTTATTCTTATACTGAATTTATTATTAAATTTCTAAGTTTCACTTGTTGAAACCTGTTAAAAAAATGTTTAAAACAAAAAACTTAGCCCAATTTTCATTTAGTTTCAAAAGTTTGGGAGATGCACTGGATAGGCAGTCAGTTTAGAATTATAATATGCGAGTTTGAATCCCAATCATTCCATATGCATAGTTATTTGGAATAATACTTTTGGGAAAGGAGTGAATACTCAAATTCCCTCTATTGATTTGTTATGAAAAACAGATTTATCATAATTTGAAAAGAAAAAAAAAAGCACATGGCACGTCACTTTCACGCTTTTTTTTTTTTTAACAAACGGTTTTTAACACGTTTCTTTTTTATTTTTAGTTTAATTTTGATTTCAGTGTTGCTCTCTACAAAAATAATAAACATCTCTTTCTTTCCTCGCTTACCATGCGAATAGTTAAATTTTATCATCTTTATTCATTTATTATTATTTTGTTTTGTTTTGCAACCATACGCATTTTCCCACATCATCATACATAAATATAACAGATTAAATGGGGCGAATTGTGTTATTCAAAAAACTCTTTGTACAAAATAATGTTTTATCAAAAAATGATTGTTCTAAATGACCTAAAAAGGTTGATATGCCAAAAAGTGCAAACAAACAAGTTCATTCTTTTCTTTGATCAAATTTTCTCACGTCTTACACAGATCTGAATTTATTTGGACAACTTTTTTAGGATCAGTTGTCACAAGTTGCATCAAACTTGATTATTTTAAATAAGTTTTTGGGGTGGTCGACGTGGCCCAGTAGAAAGGCAATCAAAACTTCAGAACCATAGTACGCAGATTCAAATCCAAGTCATTTTGTCTACGTTGACAGGTAGACTAATATCCTGGGAAAAGGTATGAATTCCCATCTTCCCTCCAGCTATGGATTAAATAGTGCAACTTGTGTTATTGAAAAAAAAAAAACTGTGTGTATAAAAATAACGTTTATCTTAAGTAATTGTTATTGACATTAAAATAACCTGAAAGGTTGATATGCCGTTAAATACAAAACAAACAAAATAAGTTTTCAGACCAAGTTTTGAAAAAAAAAACACAAAATTTACAAATCAATTCCTTTAAATTATTTTATTTAGTTAATCAATTCTCTTGCTCGGCGAGTGTAGAGTTGAGTCGATTTCGTAAACATTTTCTTTTTTAATTCACCTAGCAGAGTGGTTAACCCTGTTTAGGCTAACCTTTTTTCAAAGAAAGGCTGCAAGCCAACAGTTGGATTTGGAGTAAGAGTTCCCACCTCTTAGCCTTTTTGTTGTAACAAGGCCCACAAAAATGAAATGAAATTAAATGGCTGTATTACAAATCTGTGTCTATTAAGGCTTTTTTGTTTGTTTTTTTTTTCTTCCTCTTTTTAGTTTACTAATCTATAGGCAATTCGTTACAATTTGAAGCTAGCATAGCAGTCTACATAAGATAAGAATAAATATCAGTTCAAAATAGGTTAGGTTTTGTTTATTTATTTATTTGTTCTAATTTGTTTATCAAGTACAGAGTAACCTGGATATAAGAGATATTTCCTCTGGTCTCAAATTAGAGCCTGTGTTATTGTATACTTATCTAAACAAAACCCAAATATAAGAGATATTTCCTCTGGTCTCAAATTAGAGCCTGTGTTATTGTATGCTTATCTAAACAAAATCCAATTATAAGAGGAACCCAAATATAAGAGATATTTTCTCTGGTCTCAAATTAAAGCCTGTATATTTATCTAAACAAAACCCAAATATAAGAGAAACCTGTATATAAGAAATATTTTCTTTGGTGCCAAATTAGGGCATGTGTCATTGTATACTTATCTAAACAAAACCCAAATATAAGAGATATTTTCTCTGGTTTCAAATTAGAGCCTGTGTTATTGTATGCTTATCTAAACAAAACCCAATTATAAAAGAAACCCAAATATAAGAGATATTTTCTCTGGTCTCAAATTAAAACCTGTATTATTGTATACTTATCTAAACAAAACCCGGATATAAGATACCCAGATATAAGAGAAACCTGGATATAAGAAATATTTTCTCTGGTACCAAATAGGCCATGTGTCATTGTATACTTATCTAAACAAACCCTGTATATAACTGTAACCCGGATATAAGAGAGACTTTCTCTGGTCTCAAATTAGAACCCTTGTTATTGTATACTTACCTAAACAAAACCCAGATATAAGAGAGATTTTCTCTGGTCCCAAATTAGAACCTGTGTTATTGTATACGTACTTAAACAAAACCCGCATATAAGAGAGACTTTCTCTGGTCTCAAATTAGAACCCGTGTTATTGTATACTTACCTAAACAAAACCCAGATATAAGAGAAATTTTCTCTGGTCCCAAATTAGAACCTGTGTTATTGTATACGTACGTAAACAAAACCCGCATAGAAGAGAGACTTTCTCTGGTCCCAAGTTAGAACCTTTGTTATTGTATACTTACCTAAACAAAAATCGGGTATAAGAGAAATCAGGATATAAGAGAATTATTCTCTGGTCCTGACAACTCTCTTATACCCAGTTTACACTGCATTTTGTTTATTGGACAAACTCTGCTTTTAAACAAATAAAATAAATGTTTCCTTTGATTATTTTCAATAGTATTTGCTCTATATCTGCATACAACACAAGTGCTAACCCTGCTTACCCTTACTGTATCATGATGGTCATCAGGCTTATTGTAAAGAAATAAAATATTAAAAAAAACTTTGAAAACTGAGATCAAATGATATAATAAATAGTAACTTTAGCATTGTTCATAAATAAGGCTGTGGCAATACTCCTTTTTTTTTTTTTTTTAAAGAAAATTCTTGTCACATCTCTATGGCTGTGAAAATAATATTTGTTATAATAAAAGTATGTTGTCAAGGGCCTACTAATAAGTAAAGAATTTAAAAGAAATAGTGAAATCGCAAAATAATCAAATCATGGACAAGAATAATCTTTGATAAAAGCATATTATCACAGGCTTAGTTATTACTATTGCTGTGACAATATGCTTTTATTAAAGACTATTCTTGTTACAGCCCTAATTATTAGGGCTTTCGCTACCATATTCTTTAATAAAATTAGGCGACAGGGTGGAGCATTGATAAAAAGCTTGGACTATGGAATCGTATGACGCAAGTTCAAATCCAAGTCAAAACCATTGCATCTACCTTTAGCTGCCTCAGGCAAATGGGGCTTGTTAACTCAGGAGAGTAGCTCATCTAGGTGAAGGGCAACACCGATTTCAAAAGTCCAAAAACGGTCCTCCAGTTTGCAGGTTGAGAATAGGGCTAGCAACTCTTTCTTGTAAAACAAGTATGCTACGGAAACAGCAAAAAAAAACTTTGCTGCCCAACACACCACTGGGTGTAATGGTTGATGAAATTTGATCAATTAGTATAACGAGAAAAAAAAAGAATTTTCACTCTATGAAAATAGAGAAATGGAATTGTAATCTTAATATCAAATAAAGTCCATGTTATAAACAGTTGATTTCTTTCTTTTTACTTGGCTTTATGGAGCAGCAACTTGACCAGAATAAGATTGGAAGGGCTACTTACTTATTCTGAAAGGTCTCTGGCCCTCCCAAATTTTGTGATATGGAGTCTTTTCATCCTTCTGGTCTTCAGAATATGAAAGATGGATAAAACTACCTTAAGGAAAACCTTTGGAAGTAAATTAGTATAAAAAAAGCTTTAGAAATGAATTTAGTATAAAAAAGCATTAGAAATGAATTTAGTATAAAAAAGTATTAGAAATGAATTTAGTATAAAAAAGT
>JAUZSX010288331.1:0-14512 GCA_034780655.1 Idiosepius hallami
TGTGATAATATGCTTTTATTAAAGATTATTCTTGTCACAGACTTGACTATTTTGTGATTTTAGCATTTCTTTTAATTATTACCTATTAGTCGGCCGTGACAACATGCTTTTATTTAAAATATTCTTGTCAAAGTTTTAATAACTGGAGATATAACAAGGATACTCTTTATTCTAATAAAATAACATGGTCACAGTCCTAATAATAACCCAAAATGTCATTCTCGTATTCTAAAAACGTGTATTTTTTAAATTTATAACTCAAATCATTTTTCGGGTTATAGAAAAATAATAACCAAAGTATTCATTATCATATTTCTTTATCTTAAAAAACATGCACGGTTCATTTTTAGTGTGTGTGTGTATGTACATGCGCCATCATTATACAGATGAGACTGACATTCCCTATATCCGAACAACTACTCAAGCTCTTATAGTTGATTTTTATTTTTGAGATGAGGCTTCGTAATTTAGGAATTATTATTAACTTTATTATTCGGACTTTTGTCCTCATCTTAGTAGGTTTTTGATGTATCGGCCTAGTCTCTCTAAAGCCGTCTTCAGGTGTTTTTTAACCGTAATCCCAGATAGGGTTGCTAGTGACGAGACCCAGCATCCCTATTTGGGAATACGGTTAAAAAAAAGAAAAAAACTCCTGAAGACGGCTTGAGGGAGACTAGGTCGAAACGTAGTGTTGAAACATCAAGAACCTACTAAGATGAGGACAAAAGTCCGAACAATAAAGTTAAATAATAATTCCTAAAATACTCAAGCTCTATCACAAAGCTTTTATTAATGAAATTTTTAAAAAACAACGCATCGTTTTTTCCAGCATGTCAAGAAAAGAATTGAAAAAAGGGCCTGCAATTAAAAATTATTAATTAATTCTATAAAAGCATTATAGAGAAAGACGTTTTTGAAAAAGATTTGCAGAAATTAATAAATATTTTAAAGAACTTGGTTTTTTGGAAATGGTTTTTAAATGTGGTTATCGAGCAAGCTTTTTATACTTAAGTTGTTCAACATTAGTTTAGCCAGGAAAGGCGATGAAATTGTTTTTTTACTTGGGATATTGAACAAGCTTTTTAATGTGAATTCTAATTTGTTCAACAGTATAATATTTACTTGGTGAGCACCAACCCAATTTGGCAGTTTGAACAAGCTTCGACGATTTTAAGTTAATTTTCATTTTTTTTTAATCCTTTGAACCCTAGAGAACAGATATGATGGCAACCTAAGGCAAAAGACATAAAAAGCATCGATATTTCAGCTTTTTTTTTTTGGACACTGACTTAAAAAAATTCCCAACTAGTCACTTTGAGCCTTTCTATTAAAGGGTTGAAATGTCGATATGTCTAATTTTGTCTTTAGTTATGAAGGTCCATATATCGGCCCATTAGAGTCGAAAGGGTTAATATAGGCTTTTACTTTTGTTTTTTCAATATTTAATCTATAGTTTGTTTTTTTGTTTTGTTTTTTTATGATATGTCGGAGAAAAAAATCTAATCTTTAAGAATTTTTAAAAGAATGTTTATAGTTTTTTTTCCGTTTTTTTTTTTTTCAATTAAGATGCAATTTTCACGGAAGGTGGGCATTATTGCTATACACTTTTTATACACCTGATCTAAATATTTTTTTGTTTATTAAAAGAATGATAATAGATTCTACAAAAAGAGAATAACAAACCAAAACCTATAATAAATCAATTACTATTCATTCATACATTGTCTGTCCTTTTCACACACCTTTAGTCAAAACAACTTAAGGACATTTCGTTTGTTTTTTGTTTTACAACATTTGAACTTTTTTAAGGTTACTTATGTTAAACGTTATTTTTATAAACACATATTTTTTTAAATAACACAAATTGCACAATTTAATCCATAGCTGGAGGGAAGATGGGGATTCATACTTTTGCCAAGGGTATTAGTCGACATGTCAACGTAAACAGAACAACAAGATCGGAACCCAATTCCAAAGTCCAATTGTCTACTGGGCTACGTCGACCGACCTTGTCATATATGATATATCGAATATAATATTCAGAATTATCAGGTTAATATATGATATACAGAATTATCAATTTTTAACGAAAATTTGGGATGGGCATCATTATTTAAATATAGAATATTTTCAATTTTTAAGGAACATTAAAAATGACCCTTCTATCTTTACCTAAACAGAATTATGAATTTTTAACGAAGATTTTAGATGACTCTGCTATCTTTACCTAAATATACAAAGTTATGAATTTTTAACGAAGACCAAAGATGACCCTTAAATCTTTACCTAAATATACAATATTATCAATTTTTAAGGAAGATTAAGATGACCCTCAGATGATTCCCCTAAATAACCAAAATTATAAATTCTACGTAAAGTCTAGAGTGACCCTCATATGTTTGCCTAAACATACAGAATTATGAATTCTTAACGATGACTAAATATGACCTTCATATCTTTACTTAAATATCCAAAATTATCAATTTTACCTAAAGACTATGAATGACACTCAAATCTTTATTAAATATACAAAATTATCAATTTTTCGCAAATACTATAAGTGACCCTCATATGTTTACCTAGATATACAAATTTATAAATATTAAGCGAAGACTGCATAAATCCTATAAATAATCCCTTAAATAAAAATTAAAGACTCTAGAAAAGTTTTCAATTTTTCCGTTTTCTCAACCCCTTTAGAGCCCTGGTTCCCAACCAAGGGTGCTCCCACCTTCAGGGGGTGTGAGACATCATTCCAGGGGGTGCGAGAAGCAGGACTGTAACTTCTAAGAAATTTCCTTAGTTGAATGAATTGTTTTGCACTTTAAAGGATATGATATCTTTTGAGGAAATTTTAAGAAAATTTTCAAAAACATTAGGTCGATAAGTTTATTATCCTTGAACAAAAAATAAAATATAGGGGGTGCTAGGTTAAAGCAAAAATTTTTTCAGGGTTGCAGGGGTAAAAAAAAGGTTTAAGGGATTTATTATAAACCTGAAAGCTGGGCAGCGATGGTAGAGCATTGGTAGAAGCTCGAGCTTTGAAATCGTATTACACGAGTTCAAATCCTATTCAAAACCATAAATTTCAATTTAGCAGCCTCGAGAAGATGGAGCTCGTTAACTCGGGAGAGCATCCCATCTAGGTGAAAGGTAACACCGAATTCAAAAAGCCCGGTTAAGAGCACGTAAAAACGGCCTTGTGCCAAACTTGGCTTGGTGCTCACCAAGTAAATATCATGAACCTGAAAGTTAATAAAAGTTGGGCAAGTGGTTGAGTTCTACGTACCGTAAGCGTACCAGCATTCATACAACGTAAACGATCCACATTCCGGAACGAAGGTGAATAGTGACCGGTGGTCAAAGGTGTTGCTGGGCTTGATGAAACCGGTGTCGTTGAAGGGGTCAATGATGGTGGAGGAGGGGGAGGAGGCAACGGGGGCGGTAGTGTCAACGGGGGTATGTGGGTAATGCCATGATGAAGGGCTATAGACTCTTGTTGGTGTTGCTGCTGTTGTTGGTGATGATGTTGTTGTGTTTGTTGTTGTTGCGAGTGGTGTTGCTGGTGTTGAGTGGCACCCAGATGCTGTTGTTGCTGCTGATGATGGTGCTGTTGGTGTTGTTGATGGTGGTGATGGTGTTGTATAGATGGTGGTGGTGCTTGGTGAGGGTGGTGATGGAGCGGATGGGATCGGAGCCCATTCATTCCGGCCCCTACCACTGCTATGGCCGTTGCCACCGCCAGTTTTAGACTCCTTAGTCTGATCAAACCGTGAAGGAAAATACCGGTCGCTCTAATAACGACGGCCGAATCGAGAGCCCCACTCCGACAAAAGGGGGCGTGTGACACTGGGACTTTTGCGTCTGACAAGGGCGGCGCTTAAATGCACATGTCACGACAAGAAATATAAGCGACAATATATATAAATAGATATGTAATTATATATATATATATATATATATGTATGTATGTAATTAAGTTTTCCGATAAATTCGACAAAGTCAAACGAAACTATAATTGATAACAATAACAATAACAACAACAATAATAATAATATTATTATTATTATTATACAAAGAAGTCTACAAATAGCGCGTGTAATGTATGGATGCTTAAAGCCGAGCAGAAACTGCTAATGCTTTTTTTACGATGGAGACTTGAGCTAATGAAAGCCACTTCTCACTGACAGCATACAAACGCTTAATTTGCTCTATACGACAACTCTAAATAATAATAATAATAATAATAATAATAATAATAATAATAATGATAATAACAATAATAATAATTCTGTTGTCCTAATGCTTCTTCGCTAATGACTCCTTGCACTATTTTTTGTTTTGTTTTTTTTCATCCACCAAGTCTGACGAAAATATTTAAATAAGTTTTATAAATTTTAAATTTGATAAATTTTAAATAAAACTATTCATCGTCTTTTGAAAAGATCGTTTTGGGTGGCCATATTTACGGTTGCATCCTTAACCCTTTGGACGCTAAAAAAGCCGATATATCGTCCCTGTCGGCCAAAGGCCAAAAAGACAAACCAATATTTTGGTCTGAATATAGTCCTTTGATACAACGGTTCTAAGTGACTATTTTGTAATTTTTGAAAAGTCAGGGCCGAAAGGGTTAAGTGTTCTTGTGTTTGGATATGTTATTGTGTGGATTGTGTGATATAGTGTTTCTGTTTTTGTAGGTGCGTGTGTATGTATTTGTGATTATGAATGTTTGTGTATTCGTTTTTGTTTAATTATGCATGTGTTTGTAATTATGTTTGTTTGTATATAGGTATATGAATGTTTGTAATTATGCGGCATGACTGTGTTTAAGCCAGTATTTACGTTTGTTCACGAGTGTATGTGAATGTGAGTGATTATATGAGCGTGTTTGTATGGGTGGGCAGCTGTGTATCATTGCATGTTTTTTGTAAACAGCGTTCCATGATGAATAAAGATGTTCATATTTCAGTAGATAATTCCAAAATTGTAAAGTGTTAATAGTCCGGGAATAAATACGTTTGAACAAATTTTTTTTGTCGTTGATTTTAAAATCAGTTTTTTGGAGTTGATTGAAAGGATTGTAAGATATAATGGGGCCTCACACCAATGAGTGCTCCGGTGTGCAAATAAAACTCCGAAGGCTCCGAAATGGTGCACATTCTCTCCTGGTGGCCCCAGTTCGTATATATTTTTACGATTTGGATTACCCGAAGACCGTCATAGACTCTGTGAAATAGAATGCCGATAGGATGAAGACTTTTCCAAAACTACCTTTTTGGTAAGTTTCGATTACTTTCACTCTAATTCCTTTTTTCGTAGAAACTTCTTTTTAATCCTTTGAACCCTACTGGGCCGATATATCGGTCCAGACGAAATAAAGCAAAATAATAGGCACTAATATTTTGACAATAATATCTTCCTCTTCTATAACGGTCCTGGATGACTACGTTGTAATTTTGATTAGTCAGGGTCGAAAGGGGTAATATACTTTTTTTAGAATTCATTCAATATATCTATATAAATATATATTTCTCTCTTTCCCTCTCTCTCTCTCTCTGTACATAAATATATATATACATATGTCTGTGTGTGCATAAATAAATATATATATATGCATATATTTTAGATAATGTATGAGTATAAAAAGTAAATAGACATGCATGCAGTAACTTTTTTTTTCAGCTGAAACACTTGGTGACTCTCTTTTTTTATTTTCCGAAGTGTGTGTGTGTGTGTGTGTGTGTGTATATATTAATCTGTGTAGTAAGATTGCTTAAATTTATATTTAGAGTGCTCAATATCAGTGATAGAGCGTGTATATTAGCTAAGCAAAGATGCGGATCAACGGCCTTCGGTGTTTGCCAGTTTCTCGCCTGAACGGTTATCAGACTGAAAGGAAACAAGTGGCTTCCTTTCGGTCTAATAACCGCGCAGGCAAGAAACCAAAGGCCATTGACTCCGTGTCTATGGTTAATATTTATTTATTTATTTATTTATTCAAAGGCCACAACATTTCAATAATTTATGACCCATAGTAAACTTATGTAAAAAAAGTTTTAGACATGAATGAACATTGTTATGCTCTGATGATGGTTTTAATGAACCAGAATGCTATAAATGCAAATATAACTATGTTTATAATCTATTTTTGCAAATTTCTTTTTTTATACACACACACACACACGCACACACACTCTTACATTCTTCGAGGTTGAGTTAAAAGTCCAGCAAAAAACAAGGCAGCTCAATAAACATGCAACAACAGTCTATAAAACAAAACAATATCTATAGTGCCTTGCACTCTGTGGCCTTCCCTTTCTCTTTGTCTCCTTGTATCAATAAAAATAAGGGATAAGTCTACATGCACCCCATACTAGGACACAAGTGGGAACCAGCAAAGAAAAATAAATATAAAATTTTTGTTGTTTTTAATGTTAAATGAATTGCATTATTTAATGCTTTATGTTGTTTTTTTTAAATATTTATTTAAAGATTAAAGACATTTTTTTCTATAAGCCCCAGAATTGATTTTTGCATATCTTTGACTTGCCAGAACCTTAGTTTCTAGGAACTATTGCTTTAAACAAAGCCACTTAATTCATTCTTGATGAAAATAGAAAAGAGGTCTATTAAAAAAATCATTTGATTATAAAGTTCTTTTTGAAAAGCATTGTGGGATTGTTTTCTCAATTCAAAATGATCAATGAAAGCACCAAATATAATGATGATTTCTTTTTCATCTTCAATATTTTAAATTTATTTATCAATTGATATTTTTGATTAATTTTCACTGAACATGTTTTCCTGTAATAATAGGCCTTATTCTTTTCCTACTGAAATTACCATAATGATCAGATAGCTTCAAAAAGAAATTTTACATGTAGTGGCATAGCAAAGGGGGCATGGGAGGGGCAGTCCAATCAATTTTATATGATAATTAGATTCCTGGGCTTCTGTAACCAATGTAGCTCTTTATCTAGATGAATTACTCATATTTGTTTACACCTTTCCAAGGATATTAGGCCAATACATTATTTGTTAGGTTATTTATTTTATTTGATAGCACTTCAACCTTCAAGGCTTCAATGTGAATAAAAATCTGAATATGATGATGGCATCCGTCTGTCTCTAAAGATGGATAATTGATGGAAAAGTGCGCCCTCATAACTAACCATGCTATGGCTTTACCACTGATGCTGCCTGCCGTCGCTGGCTTCTTTTTTCTTCCCACTGGGAAAACTTCTTCAACTTACTCATCCACCTGCATTTTTGGAATCAGTGTTATCCTTACACCTAGATGAGTTATTCTCTCAAATTAACAAACTTTATCTGTCTTAGACAGTTTTAGGTGAATGTTATTGTTTTGACTGGGATTTGAACTTCTCTAATATGATTCTAGTGTCTAAGCTTTTATCACTGTTTCACCTTTCCTGCCCTAAATGCTTAGTTTAGAGGAGTTGTACACTATATTCTTATTTTTTTAATTACTTTTCAGACTTTTTTTCAGAGAAGATATTTTTTGATCACAATGATTTCACTAAAAATTTTAAAAAAGAGAATATCACACCTTTTTTAATTGTCTAGATTTTTTAGATTAGGTTTGATAATTAGTATCGTTTAGGCTATTCAGATTATTATTTTCTTTGTTATATAAAAAAAAAGATTCTTTATTTGCCAAAATGTTTCTAGATGTGTGTATAGTCAGCATACTGACCTTTGAAAGTTAAACCAACTCATTCATTTAAGACACAATTCAATGGCAAGTTTCATTCAATTTAAGTTGAATTTGAAATTCACAAGTGGTCCTCAGCCACATGTATATCCCATTTAAATATCCTTAGCTACCCCATAGCTTGAGGTAAATGGAAGATTCATACTTTTCCCGAGGGTATTAGTCCACTTGTGAACATAGAGTACAACAAATGTTCCAATTGGCTTCTCATTTTTTATATGAAGCTTAATAATTATTATTTACATTATTCAGATTTCTCTTAATGGATGCAGAGCTGAATACCCACATAGGTAAGGCAGCAACTGCAATGGCCCACCTCCTTAAAAGAGTGTGGAGCCGTAGCATGCTGACCATTAATACCAAGATGAGAGTATACTAAGCCTGTGTCCTCAGTATTTTACTTTATGACAGCAAAACATGGACACTCAATGCCTTCCACATGCGATGCCTAAGAAAGACCCACGACATTGTATGGCAATATCATATCTCAAATAAAGACGTACTCACTAAAGCCAACATAACAAGCATGTTTGATCTTCTCACTCAGAGACACCTGTGATGGCTTGGACATTTTGTGCACATGCAGGATGATTGAATACTTAGACATCCTGTATAGTGAATTTGATACTGGTACCAGACCAACTGTACCTTTGATTCAAGGATGTCTGTAAAAGAGACATAAAGTCTGGGGGTCTAAACCCTGCTGACCTTGATGCAGCTGCAGCTGATCGCAACTAATGAGGACTCTGGGTTGGGGGCAGTGTGCAGCTGGGTAAGTTGAAGAGGTTTTCCCAGTGGGAGGAAAAAAGAAGCCAGCGACGGCAGGCAGCATCAGTGGTAAAACCATAGCATGGTTAGTTATGAGGGCGCACTTTTCCATCAATTATCCATCTTTAGAGACGGACGGATGCCATCATCATTTTCAGATTTTTATTCACATTGAAGCCTTGAAGGTTGAAGTGCTATTAAATAAAATAAATAACCTAACAAATAATGTATTGGCCTAATATCCTTGGAAAGGTGTAAATCCCCACATTACCTTCAGCTATGGATTAAATATTGCATATTATTCAATTCAAAAAGCTATGTGTGGACAAAAAAAAAACATCTATTAAAATATTATTGTTCTCAGTATTAAATAACCTGAAAAAGTTGATATGCCATAAAATAAAATAAAAACTAACAAATAACATTGATATAGAAACATTAAATGACTATAGAGGTTAATGTGCTGTTTCAAAACAGGTCATCAAACTTGGGACTGGCAAGATAGTAGTTTAGATGAGGCAAGAGAGAACAATAATGAAAACTTTTAATGAGGGTTTTCATTGAGATATTGTGGTTAAAATTACCTATTACCTTCTTTTATGGCTATACTTTAAAACTCTTTTTTTAAAAAGTAAATAGTTCTAATTGGTCAGTTGTGGGTTGGGTTTTAACAAAGTCTTATTGTTGGGGAAGTAATGATGTCATAGTATCTAAAGTATATGTCATCGCAGATAGGATATCTAAAAAAAAAAACTGTGGTGAGGTAGGAGAATTCCAAGTTAAAAGGTAGGCAGCCTAAAAAGATTGACTATATAACCCAATTATTTAAAATCTTTTATTTATTTCATTGCAATTATTCACAGAACTATTCTTTACAAATAAAGTTATTCAAAATGTTTTCTGATTATGGGTCTGTCAATGAGAAACATTTGTTCATCAATAGTGGAAATGGTTATGTAGAATTCTTTAACAAAATCCATTAAAACTCAGACAGTGTTTGAAAAGAAATGAAAATTACTTCAAAACTCGACTGCATGAATCTAAGAATGTAGAAAAGGAAGATAAAATTTTTGTATTGTACGTCCGTTGGCCACCTGTCTGGATTATACACACACTTATTACATTAAAAGTAGATGATGATTCTAACATAATTAAATGTATGTGCATCTAATGGTATATTTGTATATTATATATATGTATGGGTATTATATGGTGTATGTGTATAAATATTTATAAATTTCTTGTTCTTTATAAGCTCTATTCATTTGTATTTCATTATATTAAGAATTTAGAAATATTATAAATATGATATATACTAATTCAATCACCGAACCTGGTTAGACACAAGGCTAGTTTTTATATGCTCACAATATTCTCATACTTTTTGAATCAATGTATTCCTTCACCTAGATGAGTTACTCTCCTGGGTCAGCAAGCCCCATCTACCTAAGGCATAAAGCCTCCTCTACTTGAGGCAGAAAGTGAATGTAATTGTTTTGACTGGGATATGAACTCATATAATACAATTCCAAAATTTAAGCTTTTATAACTCCTCACCTTTACTGCCTAAAATATAAGTATAAGATAAATATGATATATAATATTTATTTTATATAAATAAATTTTATTTATTTTATATTTATTTTTGTTGCAAAAGTTCAATTAATGTGTTATGGCTTCTGATTATTATATTGTAAAGTTTAAAATTCAAAACACCTTAATAATGTGTTAAGCCCTAATGATTGTCAATATGTCGACTTAAATATTATAATATCAATCATATAAAGATTATTTATGAGGATAATTATTCTTTTCTTCAAAATCTTTCCATTTGCATTCTATGTATAGATATAAATTGTTGGATAGACAGACAGATAGATAGATAGATAGATAGATAGATAGATAGATAGATAGATATAAGTAAAAAAATATTATTTTACATTCTTTCTTTTTTTATTTTCCTTTCAGGATGGTTACATAGAATTTGACGAGTTTTTGCAAGCCTTGTCGGTTACATCCCGAGGAAATGTAGATGAAAAGTTACGGTGTAAGTAGAAAAGTCTTAATTCATTTTTTCAAGTTTATCTGTTTTGTAAAAAAAATAACTATTGGTTGAGTGAAAATGGAATTAAGAATAAATTATGGTAACAATAATGATAAAAGTAATAATGACAACAGCGATAATAAAATTATTAATAGAAATAAAGAAGGAAAAATGGAAATAATTTTTTTTCATTCATGAAGTCCTTAGAATAGGCAGAGACCTTGAACTGAAGATACTGTAAGTATTGGTTTGTTGGCATTTGAAGTAGAGTTTGTTTTGGCAGTGTTTATTGATAAAGTTCAAAGGTTATGTAGTCCCTGCTTGTCGAGTGCAGATTGTTTTAAATGGTCATCAACGTCTCATTTTGTAACACATTAAGGCCGGTTGGAGTCTCCGGTAGTAAATGACCACGGTGTGTGTGTGGTAATTCAGCCGATGGCTATGAGGTCATAAGTGACCTTCAGGATCAGACCACCAGGCTGAGAACAATAGACTGTCCTAATTAATGACCACCAGGAAAAAATATATAAACAGAAGAATTTGGCCAAAAAGAAGAGAGGAGAGAAGGGAGGAAGAGAGTGGGTCGCCAAAAGCCAGTACCTCTCTCTCGGCCAGCCCGTGCACACACAATGACAGAATTTTGACAACCACTGCTATGATGAGCGTTGACACACTTGCAGACACACGCACGCACGCACATAAGCAAAAGAGTGAGTGGTAAATGAAAATAAAAAGTGCTTCATGTCTTACAGATTTGTGTTTGAGTCGTAAATATTCTTGTGAATGATTTTTAATTAATAATTTAATCATATGCATAACGTTACATATGGATATCAAACAGAATAAAATAAAATATAAAAAAAACAACAATTCACGGCCTTAAAATAAATTTATTTAATATATATTTTCTCTCGTTGGAATAATCAATTCATCTTTTCAATTTTAATATATATATATATAAACAGGGATATTATTGGCCTTGCGCCTAACTTGGGTTTGTGGTTGACTAAATATAAGCAGAAAAGTTATTCTCATAGCGTTGTGCCTAACTTGGGTTAATACTAGACCAAGTAAATATAAACAGGAATATTATTCTGATGGCCTTGTGCCAAACTTTGTTTGGTTCTCAACTAAGTAAATCTTAACAGAATATTATTGTTATGGCCTTGTGCCTATCTTGTGTTTGTGCAAGACGAACAAAATCTGAACAGAATATTATTGCACTACATGCCCTTTGCTATACCCCCACCCTATCCTTGCTCTTCACTATCTTTTGCTCTCCATCCTTGCTCTCCACTATCCTTGCTCTCCACTTGTGCCTAACTTGGGTTCGTGCAAGACCAACTAAATTTAAACAAAATATTATTCTAATGGCCTTGTGCCTATCTTGGGTTTGTGCAAAACCAAGTAAATATAAACAGAATATTATTCTAATGGCCTTGTGTCTAACTTGTGTTTGTGCAAAACCAAGTAAATATAAACAAGAATATTATTCTAATGGCCTTGTGCCTAACTTAGGTTAATGCTAGACTAAGAAAATATGATCTGAATATTATTCAAATGGCCTTGTGCCCAACTTGTGTTTGTGCAAAACCAAGTAAATACAATATTATTCTAATGGCCTTGTGCCAAACTTGTGTTTGTGCAAGACCAAGTAAACATAAACCCCGGACCCCTAGGCATCAAACACCCCAACGCCCGAGCCCAGGTGGTTGGGGTACGACGTGTGTTTCTTAATAGGTCAAAAGTTTTAATTATTCAAGTGTTTACCGATCTGGCTTGTCGGATCTCGTCAGTCTCGTCTAAGAAAGAGAATCGTGAAGAGCCGACACCGATGTCTAGAGGAATCGGTTTCGTTCACACCCCATAAGAATCGATAGTAATACAATTAGATCGAACTAAAATTCAATCACTATTGCACGTGTTTCACATAAACAAAAACGAATGTTACCGTTTGGGATTTAGTTTACAACCTAAGTATTGAATAGTGTGTATATTAATATTATATTTACTTGGTGAGCACTAGCCTAAGTTTAGCACAAGGTCATTTTACCCGGGCTTTTTTTATTCGGTGTTACCTTTCACCTAGATTAGTTAACGACCGTCATCTACCCGAGGCTGCTAAAGTGTAAGTAATGGTTTTGACTGGGATTTGAACTGGCGTAATATGATTCCAGAGCCCGAGCTTTTACCAATACTCGACCGTTCCTGCAAAATGTGTGTGTATATATGTGTGTGTATGTATGTGTATGCGTTATTAAGAAGATTTCCCTACACCTTTTATCTTTCAAATATATCACCTTTGAAAAGAGTACTGGCCTCAGGGGTCCATTTTATTGATTAATGTCGTTCTTTTGGTCAACCTTTCATCTTTTCCTATCATTATATAAATTCATTGAATTTTCTTTTATATTTAGTCGATTAAAATATTCTTTAAAATCTGGTAAATTTATTCAGAACTACAGGATGTTGGGTCTCATGCAATCACGACAATATGATAAACATTTATTTTTTTTTATCGATTGTATAATTCGTTTCTTGTATTAGAAATAAGAATCCATCTCATTTTTACCATGAAATATTAATTAGAATTTGAGATTTAATATAGTTATCCAATGTATTGAATACTTTTGCATGAATATATATATATATATATATATATATATATATAATTTTTGCAATCCGTCTACAGGCCTGTTTTGCCGTTCACGGCTTGTCAGGACGGCTCGCAAACAACAAGTCCACATTCACTCAGGATCAAATATATATATATGTGTGTGTGTGTGTGCGTGCGTGCGTGTGTGTGTGTGCGTGTGTGTGTGTGTGCGTGTGTGTGCGTGTGTGTGTGCGTTGTGTGTTCGTATGTTTATGTTGGGGAGAGGGAATTAAGTATCAAAACAAAGAAGTACAAACAAACAAAAAAAAAAAACAAAAAAAAACATCTTAGACAGCGAGAGAAAGAATTTTGGTTCGTCTAAAAAACAAAAATATAATAAAATAAAATAAGATAAAAATAAGCCAAATATTACAGAAAGTGTTGGTACTGCTGTGATACAGCCAAACAATCCCATCTTTCCATAACCACGCAAAAAGAAAAGCTAAAAAATCGCCTGGAGAAGTAGTTTCTAAACAATTTTCAGTTATTAATAATCCGCGTGTCAAACGTCAACATTATGAAGGAAACAGCGGCGAAGTTTTATCATTGCCTTAAGACAGACAAATAATGTCTGAATTGTTTCGAACAAACATATTTACTTTTCTCCGTGCTTTTCGCTTTTACTTACGATTCACTTGAAATAATCTTTTCTTGTGCACAGCTTTCCATCGAAAATGGAAGAATACAAAAACCAAGTAAGACACAAGGCCAGTTTTAGGTATTCTTAAGGCAAACATCGCCGTTCTAATTTGTCTGTCTGTCTTGGTCAAGTGAACACAAAACCAAGTTAGGCACAAAGCCAGTTTGACGTATTTTTAAGGCAGACATCACCGTTCTAATTTGTCTGTCTGTTTATATCAACTTGGAGTGAACACCAATCCAAGTTGGGCACAAGGCCAGTTTTATGTGTTAAGGCAGACATCACCGTTCTAATTTGTCTGTCTGTTTATATCTGCTTAGTGAAGGGTAACACCGAATATAAAAATCCCGGGTAAGAGCACGTAGAAATGACCTTGTGCCAAACTTGGGTTGGTGCTCACCAAGTAAATATATCTGCTTGGTAGAGAGAACGCAAACCCTAGTTAGGCACAAGGCCAGTTTTACGTGTTCTTAAGGCAGACATCGATATTCTAATTTGGCTGTCTGTTTATTCATATCAACTTAGTCGAGTGAACACCAATCCAAGTACGGCACAAGGCCAGTTTTACGTGCTCATTACATCCTTGGGCTTTTGCAATAATGCCCTTCACCTAGTGAGTAACTCTCCACAGTTAACGAGTCCCATCTACCCGAGGCAGCTAAAGGTAAATAT
>JAUZSX010288341.1:0-14512 GCA_034780655.1 Idiosepius hallami
ATATATATATATATATATATATATATATATATATAATCTTTGATTGAAACCTCCAGTATGTTTAGAGGGTGCAGGTTGCCTTTTTTTTTATAGGTGATAGGGTTGCAAGGTGCATTCTGTGTGTGTGTGTGTGTTTGTGTGTATAGTGAGAAAAAAACAATAGTTAAATCATCAGAATATTTGAAACTGAATTAATTTTTAAAAGAAATTTAGTAAAGTTTCCTTCTGAGAATTGTAAGTAAAAATAGGCAAAAACTGAAGATTCACCATTTGTAAACTTTTATTTCTCCTGTTTTCTTTCTCTTTTTAAAGAATTGTGGCCAAAGATAGCAAAGGTGCCGTGACAGCAATTCATCAAGTTCAGGTTTTTCTTTGTCCTGATTGTAAACATGGAACATGTGACTTTGATTTAAATTCAACTGAAAAATTCAATGAAGTTCGATGTATTTGTGATCTTGGTTATACAGGTATGACGATGGTGATGATGGTGATGAGAATGATGGTGATGGTGTTGTTTTTTGTGTTGGTGGTAGTGATATTAATTATAAAAATACACAAAAATGGTTTAGATTTAATTTAGGAGGTTCAGTTGCTGTTTAATCGACTTAGAAATAAAATCTATTCCCTATTGACCTTTTGATTTTATCTCTAAACTAGAAAGTAAAAGTAAATAATGCAATTTAGAATTGCTCAAATCTTGAAAGCAATTCATTTCTTTTTATTTACTGTCAACACAAAACATTCTGTATTTGTTTTTCTTTCAAAGAGGTTTCTATTAAGTAAGAACATAAGCCAAATTATAAACTTTCACAAAATTAGATAGCAATAAAAATTTATTCAAAAACTAATGAAATTCTTAATAGGAAGTCAATGCAAAATTCATTTGATCTAAGTGCATCCCATCTATGAATTTAAAAGCCATCTTTGGTGGAGATTCCAAAAATAATAGAATTTAATATCACTTTAATGTTGAAAACAAAGCAACCTATCAAATAACCTTCAAATTAAAATAAGTTTCATAAAGCCAATCTTTTATGCATTTCTTAAAAACCTCCAATTTAGAAATTGTTACAATTGCTTGAATTGTAAGAGATTCCAAGATTTTCTGTAGACCTAATAGAAAGAGAGAAATTATTACTGAACAAATTTCTTCTAAAACTAAAGTTTTGCTATTTCTAATTTTCAGACTTTTGAGACAACCTTTATATAAAAGAAATTGTTACTGGTCCAATCTTTCCTGAAATTATAACTAATGATATTACTTGTCGAGAAAGTTTGTAAATATTGTTTAAATTTTTATTGAATTTCTTATTTTGATTTTAGGTGAATCGTGTGATATTGATTATGATGGCTGTGCCTCATCTCCTTGTCTTGGAGAAGAAGCCAAATGCACTGATAAAAAACCTGAAGAACAAAGCTCATTCGGACTTACTTATAGTTGTAATTGTACCCAAGGTTTTAAAGTTTACAAAGATAAATGTGTTGGTAAGTTTAAAAAAATGCAATTTGTATGATTTCAATTCTCAGTTTCTCAGTACAATTTTCAATCATTAAATGAAATAAAAAAAACTTCTTAACAATAAATAAAGTAACAATCATTAGAAAATTGAAATCAATATTTGTAGAAGAAAAAAGAAAGAAAAGAAAGTGTCTCTTTAATGTAGTTAAAAATTGTAATTATTTTTTAGTTATTTTGTTTAATAACTAATCAACTGTTTTATTTCCAAGTAGTTCTATCTAAAACACATCTAGTACTCAATCTTGGATAGTGGTCAACTAGAGATGCAATATATGAATGTGGAAATTGATAGCTTCATTCCCTTAAGCAATGTTGTAGGAGGTGTGAGTTGATTCTCAAGGCCTCAAAACTTTTCAGAATTTCTTGGTTTGTTTCTTAATGAAATGGATTTTCTTATGAAAGAATGGATAAAATGGAATGTTGCAGGGAATTGGAAGGCCAGAATAAAGAGTGAGAAATTGATTATCCATGAATTATTTTATGATTGGTTAAGCTAGATTATATATAATGATGATAAATAGGAAAAGCAAATTTCATCAGTTATCACATAGAAATCCAATATTGCAAAAGAAAAACACGTTTATTATTGTTAAAGCTATATTCAAAATTGTTTATCAAAATGGTGCATGGAGTAATGATGCATGATTGGGGAATTTTAAATAAAAAAATAAAGGAATTTTTATTTTGAAAAATTGAGGATTAGATTGTGTTTTGATGAGCAAAACGTTAAAACCCAAATAGAGAACTATGATCAAACTCTATCTTTATTTAAGCAATGGGTACTTTGCTAATTTATTAATACACCAATTTATTTACATTCCATTATAATGAAGAATACACCCACTACTATATATATGTGTGTATGTATTTATAAAACTTATGTAATTAGGTTGGATCATTGACACAATGAAGTAAAAAAAAAACTTGGACCATTCACACAATGAAGTAAAAAACAACTTAAAAAGCCTATTACTGTTGTGTTATCACCTTTTACATGATTATTCTGCACGTGACCATATGAGCCAGACTGCATAGCACAGTCTCAGATCCACGGTCCATGGGTAAAGTTGTAATGTCCTAAACCAGAGAAGAGAATCAACCCTGCTATTTTAACATTTTGTATTCTTTTGTTTCAATATATTTTTATGTATCAAGTTCTGTGTCTTTCCTCCAACTTTTAAACACAACAATTACAATAAATGGATTAATAAAATAAGTAAAAAGTGTGTTAATTACTTGTATTTATTTTCTAATACTTTTGTCAATGAAAGTTAAAGTAATTAATTTAGTTGATTAAAAATAAAAAAAAACTTTTTTTTAAATAAGATACAAATAATTAATTTTCAAAACAATATTTTACCATTTTGAAAAAAAAAGTTATTTCATTTATAAATGTTTTTAATCAAATTTCATTAAACAAATTGAATTTAAAAAGACAATTTTTATTTTAAATGTTTTAAATTTTAGATATTGATGAATGTACAGAATTGATATCAGAATGCGAGCAAGGCTGCAGAAATACTTTAGGAAGTTACACCTGTTCCTGCTTGATTGGTTATCAATTAACAGACAAAACAAAATGTTCAGGTAAAACAATTTTAAGATTATTTTTACTCTTTTTTTATAATTTGTTTACTTTTTAATGAATGATAGTTTATCAATGGAAATACATTATCTTTTATTTTGATTTGGGATTATGGAAAATATACAATATAATTCTTTTTTTATACAGATATTATATAATACTTTAAAAAGTTTAATTACCAAAGTCACTGAAATAGATAACATAATGTATATGTACATGAATTAATTATTAAGCTAATAATCGCCCTTGTGATTATTTTTTTGTAAATTTTAATTATTTTTCTGCTAAAAATAAAATAAAAGTATTTACTTATTAAATTTTTTTTCATTTTAAGTAAATTAAATTAAGAACATTTTTTTATGAAAATATTTCCTTTAGATATAAATGAATGTGAAAGTCCAGAAAACGATTGTGAAATGCTTTGTGAAAATACAGATGGAAGTTATAAATGTCTTTGTTTAGAAGGTTATCAACTAAATTCAGATAAAAAATCTTGCAAAAAAGGTAAAATTCATTTCCATTTTTCTTCTCAACAAGCATTTTATAGAAAAATGTATATTTGCAGCAAAATTTGTAGTAAATATAATACCATGTTATAATAACAATATCCTATAGTAAACTAACCATTGAAATGGGTTATGGTTGTGTTATATTGTGTTTTCAATAATAATATACATAAGACAAAACTTAGGGTTAATATGAGGTTTATTTACAAAGGGTACAACTGAGAACTGTCTATTTCATTGTCTTGGTACTCTGTGTGTGTATTTCTGCATATCTATATAATATATAAAAAAGGATGTTAAGCCATTCCATTATAACAGGTATATATATTATAACAGTATATTTTAAGAATTGGCTTTTCTCCAAACAACAATATTTTTTGTACAAATGATTTATTTCTAAATAATGCCCTGAAAACAGAAGATTCAGCATTAAATAGTATAAAAGAGATTTGATGCACTATTAAACAAATAATTGAAATACTAATTTCCTTTAACAAGTCATCTTTTCAAAAACAATTTCTCTACAATTAATAACAAATAAAACCTACAAAACAAATGATTAACCAAGAAATTGTCTTAAAAATATTTATTTCTTTAATTCTTCCAAAAAATTAATTTATTGAAATATATAAATTTCAAATGATATCAAATTGAGTTAATTGTTAATATTTAAAAGCAAATATGAAATTCATTTGTGTATTTTAAAGTGAAGAGATCTGGAAGAATCACATATTAAACATTGATTGAGACTCTTTGAGTGCTTTTAATTTTTTTGTTCATCTTTGTTTAGTTATGGATATTTGTGAACAGTTCAATATAACAAATTGTTATGGATGTCAAGTTAAAAATGGAAATGCCCAATGTTTCTGTCCATCTGGTTATCAACTTGCATCTGATGGAAAAACTTGTATAGGTTAGTAATTAAGCTTTTTTTGTATGCTTGTGTTTATGTTTCTTTGTCTGTCTTTCTATCTACATTTTCTATCTCTAAGGTAAATTTTAAATAATATTTCTTATATCAAGAACTAGAGCAAAATTACTAGTGTATAACTATATTAAGTGAATAAGTAAACAAAAGAAAAAAATATGGGATTTTTTTCTTTTTTCGATAATTCAGCCAATTGACAAACAGACAAAACAGAGGAAGAAAGCAGATAAGCTAATGTAAAAATAACAATAGTGAAGATAGAAACAGAATTTGAATAAAGGGAATAAAATTGTGTGACAGCAAGACTGATTTTTTGTATAACTGAAATTGTTACAGTTTTTAATCAGTGCAATCAGATTTGTTCAATTTCACATTAGAGTTCATTGTTCAATCTTATTGTAATTATAAACTATTTTTACTATTAAATTCATAAACAAATGCAGATCGGACTTGTGTAATTCCACTCTGGATTTCTTGGTTCAACGCTTGTTGTTCTGCTCAAATTCCGCTTATTAATTTTCATTTCATATTTTAATACAAACCAGTCTTAACTAATTTTCATTGTGGATTGCTAACTTAAAGCTAATATTATTCTGTTAAATTTGCTTGTTGGATTTGAAATTTGATAGAATCTGGACTTAGCCAATGTGCACCGAATTACTTATTTCAATAATACTTTGTATTCAACCACTTTTTTTTAATCTTTTGCCATTCATGTACGATAATCATACAAAATATTCTTAAACTGTATTGATGACTTTTCTTGTCTTTTCTAATGGATTGTCCATTTAACTGTTGATGGTGCAAGAGTGTGCCTTCACAATTACCTTGCAAGGTACTGTGGAATTGATGGTATATCCATCTCTGGTCAGTGTTGTTTGTTGTTTAACTTTCAAGCGGGCATGGTGCTCTTTAAATCAAGATGACACAGTCTGGAGCATAGAACACCACAACCAGAACACTTCCTCTACAACTATTCAAAGGCAGAACATATAATTAAATGGATTATCTACATTAACTGTTCTCTGGACGATTGCCACTGTCAACCTAATGAAGGGATAATCTTATAGCCAAGTTGTTCCTGGCAAGAACTCTCAAGTTACTGATTGAACTTGGCAATTGAAAAAGATCTTTGGGGTTTTTATACACGTTGTACTGAAATTTAGGAGTTAATTTCATGATTTGGGAAATTACAAAGCAAAAATTCAGTTAAAAAATAAGAAGATTCTATTTAAGTTGAAATTTTTTTTTAATATCAAATTCATAATTAATAATTATATTCAACCATTTTTTCTATGTCACCCTCTTTCTTTAAATTTCAATATTTCTCAATTCTCCAAACTTTATTAATTTCGTTCTTTTCATTTTGATATTTTCCTTTCTTTTTCTTTCTTCGATTCTCTCCACATTTCCTTTTTCTCTCACTCTTTTTTTCTCTCTATTTCCCTACCCTCTCTTTTTCCCTCTCTTTCTTTCTTTCTTTCTCTCTCTCTCTCCATTTCCTTACCCCCTCTCTCTCTCTTTCTTTCTCTCCATTCCCATTCTCCCTCTTTCTTTCTCTCCATTTCTATTCTCTGTCTTTCCCTTCTCCCTCTATCTCTCTCTCCATTCCCCTTCTCTCTCTCTTTCTTTCTCTTTATTTCCGTTCTCTCTCTCTCTCTCTCTCTCTCTCTCTCTCTCTCTCTCTCTCTCTCTCTCTCTCTCTCTCTCTCTCTCTCTCTCTATTTCCCTTTTATATTTTTCTTCTCAGTCCCACTATCTTTACTTCTCTTTTGTTCCCTCTAAAAAAATCACTTTTTACAATTGTCAAATGCAATTCTTTATTTTTTTTTTCTAAATCAGACATTGACGAATGTTCTCTACCAACCAATCGGTGTTCATTTTTGTGTCACAATAAAATCGGGTCATTTGAATGCAGTTGTGACCCTGGATACAAATTAAAGAAAGATAAAGTTAATTGTGAAAGTGAGAAAATGAATTTTATTTTTTATTTTGGACACTTTATCACCTATGAACTTTTATACACAATAGAATTTCTAAGTCAAAATTATTTGAATGGGATTTTTTTAGTAGAAATAATCTCTAATGAAGTTAGAATTAAAATTTAAGTTAAAATGATTTTCAATCTTTTATCACTTTACTGTCATACTTTGAGTAATGATTTTAAATGATATTTTTCCGGATCAAAATAGACTCATTTGATTTTAAGGTATAACAATTTTCTGTGATAAACATATTTAAGGTATAATCAATTTAAAACTTATGAACGTAGTAAAAACTTATGAACATAGTAAAAAGCATTTCCAATACATTTTATAATAAAAATCATTTGAATACATTTTAAAGTAAAAATCATTTCAAATGCATTTTTATTTTAAAAATCATTTCTAGGTCTTTTTTTTTTTCTAATGCATTTCTATCGTAAAAATCATTTCTAATATATTTTTTATTGAAATCATTATATTCAATAGTTTTTATTTTGAATAACAAAATATTGATATATTTTTCTGTGTTCATTTATTCATCAATAAATTGTATTATGCATTATTATTTTCTTTTTTTGTTCTTTTTCAATATTTATTGGATTCTTTTTTGTATGATTTGTTATGGTTTTCTGTTCAATTCTTCAATGATATTTTTATATCTAGTTTCAATAGAATAAATATGTTTTTATATTTTACTTTTAAAGAATGTGACCAATTCCACTGGGGACCAAAATGCCAAAATAAATGTCATTGTCATGGTAATGAAATAACTTGTAATCCTGTTCATGGATGCATTTGCAAAGATGGGTGGTCAGGACCAAATTGTAACATAGATATTGATGAATGCCAAAATATAGAAAGTCATAATTGTTATTCATATGAAAATAAGACTTGTGTCAATACACAAGGTGCTTATCATTGCATTTGTATGGATGGATTTATTGAAGAAAAAGATTCAAAGTGCTTGGGTAAGTAAATAGTTAATCTCAATCTTACTCACTCTTTCTTTAAAGTCAAATTCAAGGAACCCTAAATAATTAACTGTTTCTTTATGAGAGGAAAGCAATTCCTAAACCAGTTTATATCGTACTACACAGGAAAACATAAAACACAGTTTGGCGTAGAAAAGCTGTATTGACAAAAGTTACAAGGATAGTGTAATGTAATTGGAGTTAACCCTGATGATGATCAATATTGTTATAGCAGTTTTGCTGATAGTATTTTTCTGACTTCAATCTCACCTCATAATATAGTATTTGAAAAATTCATATTGTAGGTAGTTATACCATGGCATTTTTTTCCTCTTTCTTTTGACCTGGGGTGATATTCAGGCGTTTATAATGTAGTCCTCTTCATACAACTTGCAAAGGCTCTGAATTCACTTGATGTGAATTCAGTGCCTTTATCTGTTACTATACAGTTTAGCGTGCCAAAATGTGTGAATAGTTTATGTCAGAATCCGATTGTGCAATTAGTGGTTGGTCTTTTACATAACAGGCTACTTTGAGTGGGAACACTTTGGAACCACATGTGAACTTATTTATGCCATATCATAGAGTTGGTCTTTTTATGTAAAGAAGTCGTAGTAATCATATACACTTACAAGTATATATACACACATCCATATTCATTTACCTAATAATCATTCTATACAAAATTAGTTAAAATGTATAAATGTATTTAGTCTAAAGATTTTCTTGTTCATTTCCATTTTTCTTTTTTATGTTTTTAAATTAAAAAAATTAGAAAATGTTGTTTTTGTTGAAGCATTTTTTGTGATTACACTGAAATTAAGTTTAACATTTCTGTCCATATCATGTATGCAAATTAACATTATGTCAGAAATATTGACAATTTAGAATATTTTGAATTTTTATTTTTCTTCTAAATTTCATTTCCTTTTTGTTTTAATTTTTCATGGCTTAATTTTATTCTTTTTTTTCCCTTTTTTATGTGAACTTTCTTTTTTTTCTGTTTTTTTTTTCAGGTTTTGTCTTTGTTTTTATTGAAATGACAAAATTTTTTAAATTTCAGATATTGATGAATGTCGTACTAACACACACAAATGTTTACAAAAATGTATCAATCATCCGGGCAGTTATTCTTGTGAATGTTATCCAGGCTTCCAAGGGAATGGATGGAATTGTTCAAGTAACATTTTTATTTCATTTTTAATCATTATGAAATCAAAATTCATAAAATACATTCATAAATAATAAGCAATTTTGTAAGCATTCTACATATATATATTTATATATATCTATATGAATAATCTATTTAAAATCCTTTCTATTAATAAAACAATAAACCTTTTTCAATGTTTATATTTATAGCTGATTTCAAAGATTTTTTCTTTTATAAAAGAATAGCTATTCTAGACACTGAATAAATAGCTATTCTAGACACTGAATAAATGACATCTGGGGTAGTCTGCTAAAACGTTTTCCTACTGACCCCCACATAACTCTATGCTAAATGCAACACTTCTGAAATAGATTGGGAAACCTAGTAATGCACACAAAATCGCCATTTTCAACTTCCATCATGGTTTAAACTTTTGGTAAATCAAAAAATAGAAATTAAAAGAATAAGAATAATTTATGCATAAGCAAAAGGAATGATAAAAAAAATCTCATGTAAAAAATTATTTGTTAAAAAAATTTTCTAATGAATAAATCAGAATAACATTTTTACTCAAATTTTTTGACATTTTTTTCAAAAATTGATTTTTTATCCGATTTTTATTTTTTTTATTTTTAGTAATTTTCATGAATTATTTTTGTTGATTTTTCTACAGACATCTTATTGTTGTTAGTCTATTTATAAAACATTTATGACTCACCCACTTCCAAATGTGAAAAATATTGTAAAAATTGAACAAATTACATTACTTGAAAGAAATATATTTTAGATTAAAAAACTTATAAATAATATTTTTCCATTTTTTTAAAATCCAGTTTATTTGATAACCCTGAAGTTTTAAGAGAATGGAAAAGTTATTGTAAAAAAATACCTAATAAGTTTTGTTTTTCTAAAAAATAAATCCAAATCAATGTTTAATTTTTAGATTGCCAAAAAAGAGAAATTATTTTTACAATTATTCAATAATTGATGGAAATCACTGATTTACCTAAACCCATTTTAAGAATCTTTCTTTCTGATGGATTATATTCAGATACATCTTCATAAAACAAAATATCTAGTTAAAATAATCTACTAACATTTATTTCTTATACTGCTTGCTGAAATCATTGAAAAATGATAAAAACTAGCAAATCCTCATAAAACAATTACCAATTCTTATTATAACAACTTATAAAAGCAATAAAAAATATTCTTTATCTTGGAAGTTTAATTTGTACAAGAGATAATCCCAGCAAATATTCCTGTCTTTTGTAAACCCATACAAATTTTCCTGTCTTTTATTAAAATCATCCTTTATTTTGATTTAAAATATTCCTCATGTTTGCCGGATACAAATACCTTGTGTTATGAACATTAGTTAATTGAAAAATCAAAAGCTATTTGAAAAGATCCCATGTCATTGAAATCATCTTTTGTTAAAGCAACATTAAGTAACCATTTTAGTCGTTACAAAAGTTTGACAAAAATGTTTCCTTTTCAGTGAAAATATCAATATGGCTTTTATTTACAATTTCTTTGTGTTTTTTATCAGATATAAATGAATGTGAAAACGGAATGAATGACTGTTCTCATAAGTGTATAGATGTTGAAGGAACCTATAATTGTGATTGTTATAATGGCTACCGCTTAAATGATGACAGAAGAACTTGTAAAAAAATGACAAGTAAGTGATTTAAAACAATATACAAAAAAAGATCTATCAATCATTTCTGAATTGATTTGCAACAATGCTTTTTTGTCATTATTTTGTTTTCTCTCTCTCCTTCTCTCTCTCTCTCTCTCTCTCTCTCTCTCTCTCTCGATCCATTTTCAATCAATTGTATGTTTTTTTATGTTCAATCAGTTTTTTTGTGCATTGTTTGTTGAATAACAAATAAAAACCCACACAAAAAATATCAACTATTTTAGGTTTAGAATAACGCATGTCCACCGGCCACGTGTTTCAAAAATAAAAATTTAAAACCCCCAGACATTATTATTTTTAGAGTTAAATGTTAGCAAAATATACATATTAAAATCTGGTAATATTAAAATTGATTAAAAATAAATTAATATAACTTTTATTTGCATGTAGTTTTCTTTTAGTGAGCTTTCAGATTTTGTTATGCAGTGTTAGGTTTCATTCTACACAGGTTTGGTTGTTCTTTGTGTACTTGTTACTTAGTGATTTCTTTATTGTGCTTATTTTTGTATTTATTTAATGTGCACATTTTCAGTGTAGCTGTAACTAAGTTTTAGAGTAATTCTTCGAATACTTTGTGCAATTTAATTTGCTCAAACTAAAATTGTTTATCTATTAATATAAGGAAGGTTTTTCTTGTTGAAAAAAACAAAAACTCAGTTCAACACAGTGTTGTTTGCCAATACTTCTTCTATAGACTGCACAAACAACACAACCTACTGATCCTCCAGTAATTCTCCAACTGACTGCCCTATGTTTGCAAAATGACCTGTTTATATAGAGATGAATCATATCATCTGCATAGTAAGAACAAGAGTATCTCACCAGGCCAAAATCACGGACACTGCCATTTGTATCTTTCCATATCACATACAAAACATTTTTACCACACTTATTGGTAGTGTTGCAAGCAACATTAAACAATATAACATTTAAAATCAGCTACCAGACCCTCTTAAAATTCTTTTTTTGAAAAAAAATTGTTTAAAAAAATACCAGAGCAAAATACATCCACAAACTCAAAAAAATAAAAACTTCTTCAACTTAATAGACTAAAATATCTTATAACCTTGAAGATGATTGAGAACAATTAAAAATTGGGAATTACATGAAATCACTAGATACCTGGACTAAATCTATTATTAGAAAACAAAAAAAATTGGAAAGAAAATATTTTGAAAATATTTCATTATAAATAATTAAATTTTCTTTTGTAGATAATGAACTTTGTCAAGAGGCAAAATGTTCCCAAATTTGTGTTGTTAAAAACGAAAAGCCCATTTGTTATTGCAATAAAAGTTTTGAATTGATGGAAGACAAAAAGACCTGCAAGCGTAAGATTTTTTTTATGAACAAAAATTTCATGTTTTTAATCAGGGCTTACAAATGATGAAGAAGAAGATATTCTTTAGTTGCAATAATGATTGATGATTATCCATAAACAACTCAATATTAAAATTCATGAGTATATTGTTTAAAAAGATATTTGTTGGCTATCAATCTGCCTCTGACAAATGTTATGCCTTTTTATAAAGATTTAAAGATATCAAATAATTGATATATCAAAACATCAAATAATTCATTTGCATTTTATAAAAGTTGTTTAATTTAAATATAATATTGACAATTTACTGATTGATACACATATAATTTTAAGATATTTAGAAATATCTTTTACAAATTATCACCAGAAGAATATTTCTTCTTCTTTTTCTTCTTCTTCTTATTATTATAAGAACCCACAACAATCACCGAGCATTTGCGCATCCAGCAAATAGTGTTTTTTACTAGAGTCAGTGTGACAACAAGTTCTCTGATATCTTGCAGGTTCCACACCATTAGATTCAAGGACTGTATGGTGCAATATCTTGCTGGGTTTTCACTCTGCTGAGTCCGCTTAACACACCCAGTCATAATTCCTGAAAGAAAAGTGACAATAAATGTCCTCTGGCACTTCAGTATCTTTAGATACCTTGCATTTAGTGACTACAAGTCCCCCTCCTGCAATTTTTTAATACGGCGTAGTTGAAGTTAGAGATCTAATTATTCTTCTATCAATTCAAATGTCCTTCTGTCTTTTAAGTTTTTTTAAAATTCTCTAATAATGATTGGATTTTTTGTTAACTTTCTTCCTGTCAGGTTTTAGGTTCCTATGTTATCATCATCATTATCTCCAGTTTATGAAAAGTAATTTAGAATTGTGTTGAAAAAGTTTATTAAAATCATCATGATAAAACTTTCACTTAATTTCATTCTTTCTTCCTATTTAGGTTTTGATCCTTGCTTAAAAGCTCAATGTGAACACAAATGTATGAACACAAGAACTGGAAATTTTCAATGTAGCTGTGATATGGGATATAAACTTCATTCAAATGGATTCAGCTGTTCAAGTGAATAAGATTATTTATTATTTTGATATGATCTTGAATTTTAAGTGTGGAATTGTAACCCAATGAAGGGTTAGTTATGATAACTAATTAGAAAAGTTTAGGATTGAATATAAGTCTATGAATTTAACATTTAATAAAACAATCAAGTTGAAAGTTAATCAGGAATGTAAGCCTGAGTGTTGTTTATACTTTGTTTATAAAAATTGTGAAATTCAAGGGAATTCTTGTTTCTAGAATCTATAAACTAGCATTGAGTTAAATGAAGAGGAATTTAATCAAAGTCGCAAGTAGAAATATTTAAAATGAATTTAAAGTAATTATTAAAAAAGCAGGAAATTTGAGTAGTAGTTGTCTTGGAAACACCAACTGGGACTGAGATCTGTTGTCAGCTTAGAGAAAAGAGGGATACCTTGTCATCCCCTCAGGAACAGGCAGGCAGAAGATAGTGAATAATCTAATTCTCTTTTGATCAGAAAAATTTTAAAAAATATTAAAAATAAAAGTGATATCACTTAATAGCAGAAAATACGCTTTAATAATATTAAATAAGTATTTTCTTCATACCCATTGAATATAATCTTGATCTTTGATTGGCAAACCAATGAGATAGTCATACTTAATTCTTTCTAATTGGATGATCAATCAGATCACTTTCAAAAAACTTAACGTACGAATTTACCATTAAATAAAGAATGCTTCAAAAAACAAAACTTAAAAAATATACATTCAATTCTTTTTTGCATTAAAAAATCCAACGGGAGATTACTTCTTGTAGCAGCTACTCTACCCCAACAGTGGTTGTCTCCCTTGTTTAAAATTGTTTTAAAATTGCAACTGAAGATGGTGAAAAAAAATTAATGAAAAAAAATTGTTGTCTACTATTGTCTCTAACTTTGTACACGATCTGATTATTCAATATTGTGAATGTTTGGGTGTTATGTAAAATTTTATATGCATATGTGAATTTATATATATCTTTTTATTAAAATTGCTCCAGTAAATATTTTTTATTTTTTTACAAATTACAACTATCTAATTTTATTTACTATCACTTTTTTAAGCACTTTTTGCAGCTTAATGATTTTTTTAAATTTCAAAGTATAAAAAAAAATCATTTGATTAAAAAAGATATGAATTAATTTTTATTTATTTAATTATTTCTAGAATGTGATCGATACCATTTTGGCTGGAATTGTCAAGAATCTTGCAATTGTGTTTCTGGTTCTTGTGATCCCATCAATGGATGTATCTGTGATAATGGTTGGAAAGGTTCAAAATGTGACCGTGATATCAATGAATGTGAAGAAAATCCAGAAATTTGTAATGGAAAAAAGAAATGCAAAAATACTGTTGGAAGTTATTTTTGTCATTGTCCAATCGGATATGAAGACCAAAATGGCACTTGCAAAAGTAATAAAATCATTTTGATTTCTATTAATTGTAGAAAGGTTAAAAATAACCAATAAAATGTTGCAAAAAATTTATTTCTTATCAGAACAATAATATTACATACATATACTCACATATGACATTACGTGTGTGCATATCAATTGGCCTATGCATAGGGGGCCCCGAAATTGCGGGGAAAGTCTGAAAGTTTCCTAGAGGCTGTAAGGTTCCTTGGATTCTTTCTCTTTCACAGATTTATTTTAACAAAGAAAACATTAACAAAATCAGTACTAGGATTAACTGGAGAATTTTTATCCTACTTGTATGTTAAAATATGCATTGATCAAACCGCCCCTCTCTTACTCGCTCTCTCCATCTGATTAT
>JAUZSX010288351.1:0-14512 GCA_034780655.1 Idiosepius hallami
GGTTTTGACTGGGATTTGAACTCGCGTAACATGATCTCACAGCCCGAGCTTCTACCAATGCTCCACCGTCGCTGCCCTATTTAGCATATCAATATCCTGCAAATAAAATAATGGTAAAGGTTTTGGTAGTGTTAAACTTAAAGTAGTAAACTTATATTGATAACCTCATATTTGAGTGTGTTTTTTTTTTGTGATCTTAGGCAAATATTAAATATATTGAATTGACATACATTATATTTACTTAGTGAGCACCAACCCAAGTTTGGCACAAGGGTATTTTTTTTAGTGCTATTACCTGGGCTTTTTACATTCGGTGTTACCCTTCACCTAGATTAACTGCTCTCTCAAGTTAATGAGCCCCATCTGCCCGAGGCTGCTAAAATGATACTAATGGTTTTGACTGGGATTTGAACTCTTGTAATACAATTCTAGAGCTTGAGCTTTTACCAATGTTCCACTGTCGCTGCCCTGAATTGAATTGACATATATGAAACATATAAAAATGTAAAATCAAAAATTGCACAAATCTTATACAATTGTATTTATGATAATTGCAAAAAGCAAATCAATAAAAACTATTTTATAACAATCCTATATTTTGTAGGACAGCAATTCTTTTTTTTGCACATTATTAAAATCTTGTGACCCCAAGATTTTGCTAAATGACCTCATTTGGGATTGTGACCCATAGATTAAAAAGCCCTGTATAAAACAATTGATTTATCCCTGAATAAATGCAGCCATTAATGAGTGACTGTATAAATATACTTCTATCTATTGGAACAAATATGTGAAATATCCTTTAACTAAAAAAGAAGAAGAAAAAAACTTGTTTATTGATGCGAATAAAAATACACAATGATAAATTATTGAATTATTTTTATTGCCATTATTTAAAAAAATGTTTTCTATTTATTTGGATTCAAATAGCGAAGTTGGGGCATTGGTAAAACCTCAGGCTTCGGAATCATAGTATGCAAGTTCAAACAATTAAAAAATAGTCTTGTGCCAAACTTGGTTGTTGCTGCTCACCAAATAAATACATTATTTGGATTCAAAATTTCTATTCCTTCATGTTTTACTTATTAAATTCTGCTCTGAATCAAGGTTGTCAAATTGGCTTTTTTAAAGCCAACTTATGGTCTTTCTTTTACAGCAGTTTGCTTTCAAAATTTATATTTTGGCCATTTTTTAGGTGTGACTTCAGATTTGGCTTATTTCTTTAATAGTATTACTTTGAATTATTAAACTACTGTAAACTTGTCAGTTGGCTTATTTTCATATTATTCTAATCTTATTTTTCCATTTTGTATAAATCAATATGAAAATTGTAATTTGGCCTTTTTTTAATAATTATTCATGTTGTTTTGGCCTTTTTTTGTATTTCAATTAGCCTTTTACAGTTTTTCCTGTTATGGAACAGCTAATTATTATGGATATTGGAAAATTGTTTCTGTATTATTTACTTGCAATCTTTATTTTATTGCAAGTATAAAGTGTATTTTATTATTATTGATTATGTTCTTATCATTATAACTATTTGCAGTAATAGAAGAATTTGCTTTTGTCATTATTGTTGTTTTTTAATTTCTTTTTAATTTTTATGTATTAGTTTTTTATTGATTATTTGTGTTAATTATCAAATGGTTTAGTAAAATTTTATTCACATGCCTACATTTCGATATATGTTTTTTTGTTTGTTTTATTAAGTTTGTTTTGATCAAGAAAATTCAGTTATATTCACCTTCCTAAAAACTGAACCTTGTTTATTGATGTAATTAAGAATGCATAATTACATTTACATCTTTATCTAATCTATGAGAAATTATCGACTCAATTGTATTGCTATTATTTTTAGTTTATTTAGATTCAAATTCCTGTTCATCTATTTTCTGTTTCTTAAATTCTATTCTTGGAAGAGGAAATTATCATTAGTTTTGGTAAAGTCCTTCTATGGTTTAGCAGGATGAGAAAACAATCATCTTACTTATTCAAAATTATTATTACTAATTAGAACTAATCTTTATTGAATTGTTTTTAAAAATGTTTGTGTTAGGTCCAATATTTAAGCACTAAATGACCTGTATCTAATGTGGACAGTCAGATAATACAGCATGTGTGTTTGGGTTTTAATATGGTTGATTTATAGGGTTAATCTTGAATAATGTTGTGCTGCAGCCAAACATTATTTACAAGATGTTTAGGTCTCTTGGAAATGTTTCTGCCTAAATAATGGTCTTCTTGAAACAGACATGAGACTCTTATAAAGAATTTAGGTTGAAATAAAGAATAAAATTCTACCTATATATATATATTATATTTACTTGGTGAACACCAACCCAAGTTTAGCACAAGGCCATACATATATATAAACAAAAAATATGACATTATCCTCATGTGTACATACAAAAATGAGAAATACAGAAGTTAATAATACCTATTTGGCTAACATATGCATACAAGTTTTTCTAATAGAGATTTTCTTATAAGCAATTCTTGTAACTATGCCAATCTTTTCTTCAATTTTTTTTCTTTATAACTTTTTTCTTTCTATTATTTATATGATTGGTCCTTTTGTTTGGGAGACATTATTTTACTGCTTACATTTGAAGATAAAGATTATCATTAATTTTTAATTAAATCATTATTTTCTATATCGAATCATTAGCAGATGTGTAGACATGGTGAACCCAGACGCTTTTTTAGGGATAATCCATTAAACTAAGCAAGCTATTCTTTATTGTATCAAAAGAAATAGTGAGTCATTCTGTAATTCCAACAGAATTTTATTACTTACATTTAAAGATAAAGATTATCATTAATTTTTAATTGAATCATTATTTTCTATATAGGATCATTAGTAAATGTGTAGACATGGTAAACTCAGACGCTTTTAAGGGATAATCCATTAAACAAGCAAGCTATTCTTTATTTTATCAAAAGAAATAGTGAGTCATTCTTTCAATTTTAACAGAATTTTACCGCTGACATTTAAAGATAAAGATTATCATTAATTTTTAATTGCATCATTATTTTCTATATTGAATGACTAGTTTATGTGTAGACATGGTGAACCCAGACGCTTTTAAGAGATAATCCATTAAACTAAGAAAGCTATTCTTTATTGTATCAAAAGAAATAGTGAGTCATTCTTTCAATTTCAACAGTTTTGAATGATTTTCTTTTTTTTTTTCTTATTGCTTATTGAATTGCTGATTTTTGTCTTTTTAACGTATGAAAAATTCATCTTTTGGGAAAGATGTCACCAACCATTGGTCCTAGATAAAAATAAAAAACAGTAAGAGATAAAATAGAAAATTAAAATAAAAAATTCTGAATATGTAAAAACTTTTAGCAAGAATTTTTGACAGCTACTAACTTTTTTTTTTCCACTCTTCTCAGATTCATAGCTGAGATTTTAAGAATTTCTCGACATATTCTCCTGACAACACGTAGCTTAGACGGAGAACATTGAATATATTATTCAGGAATTTAAAGCACTGCTTAATCAATTTCAAAACTTTGCAATTCACATCTGTTCAATCTCTCCAACCAAAATGAAATTTATCCAGAGAGTTTGTAGTGTGATTTTCACATTTTTGTAGAATACGGTTGGAAACAATAATAATAAAAATAACTAAATAACTCGACCCGAGAGAAAACCCACGGTCCAAAAATCCAAAAGTCCAAAATCCAAAAAGTCCAACTCGCCAGAACCACTCGCATGAACGGCGTGCATCGAACTGAACTATATGGTTCCAACTTCCTGCTTTATAGCCTCTGGAAATTCCCATTTGCATAATCAAGTGGCAGAAAGACAGTTGTGTACTAATAAAAAAACCCGGATGCCATCTTGGAATCTTCTTTCCCACCCGGTGACAACAGACGTATAGCAGGTAGGTTCACTCTCCTTGGTTCAATTAGTTGTTAATTCTGCTACACCTTTTTTATCTATAGATTAATATATTTCTCGATATATAAATCTCTAGAGTGAATATCAGAACAAATATATTTTACCATCAGGGCTCTTCCCACTCAAAATTATATTTTCCAGTCACACTAACTATCTATCATAATCTGTCTATTAATATTGATTTATCCCATTCTGTTCATTCATCTGAATAGGTTTTTATCTAATTATAACTCTCTCTCCCTATGTGTCTGTGTGTGTGTGTGTGTGAATCGCAGTTCAGGTTTTCCCAAATTTTCCCCATGGAAGTTCCAGCTTCCTCATTCCTATTTAAATTCCCCAAAAATCAAGCCCATCACGAGTAAAAAATACTGGAGGAAAATATTGAGTTATTTCCCTTGATTATTCTATTTTCACAAGGGAGGTAACTCTTTAAAATAAAAAGTTATTTACCTTCATTTTTCAATCTGTTTTACATTTTAAAAAACATTTAATGGTGAAAAAGTAGACAAGACTTTTCGTAAAGATAATTTATTTACTGGTTGGATTAAATTTACTTGAGGATGTTTGGTTGTTGTGTATTTTATTTTATATAAATAGCTCTTACGGCCAAATAGGCATTAATAATAAACAAAGAGAACAAATTGTTTTGAATTTTATAGATATTCTCAAGATTGTCCAAAAACTAAAGATCATTTTACAATTTCCATTTCTTTTAAATAATTTCTTTTAAAAATTTCATTAAAAATTTCCTTCTTTTTTTGGTGTCAGCTTTTTTGCATTATCAGAATTTCATTATTTAAAATTAACCAAAACTGAATAAATTTTTTTTTTTTAATTTTTTTCCAATTTAGTTTTATTAAACAAAACAAATACAAAAAAATGATTCTTTAGTTTTACGACTGGCTAAAAAAAAACATTGAAATTAAAATGTTCTCATTATATTTAATTAGCAATTAACTCATCAAGTGGTCCTTCAAACTCTTAGCTTTCTAAACATTATATGCTATATTTTCGTAAAAAATTTCTATTGCAAGTGATTTTCCACACATTCCTTTTTCTTTTAAAAAGGCTGAGTTCTTTTCTTTCTTTTACGTTACTTGTTTACTACCAGTTCTTGCATTTACTACTTGCTCTTGCTTTTATTATTGGCTGTGAAATTAGTTCGGTAAAGCTAGTAAAGAGGTTTAGTTCAGTCTTCCCGTTCTATGTTAAAACACCACAATTATTATTATTATTATTATTAGCTCTTTTATAAGTTAAAGAATATCTTTGTCCTTTCCACCAAAAATATTAATTCTACATTTGCCATAGAAATGGCAAAGGTCAAAAGCATTTTTCCTTAATTTTTCTTCAACAAAACAACAACAAAATTACCAAAAAATCTTGTGAAAAGAATTTGTTTTTCATAAACTTTTAGAAATAAAAAAAAGAAAGTTTTTTTTCTTTGTGGTTTTTTACCTTTAATAATTAAAGGTGACATCCATTCTTTCGGGTTATGCACAATAATGTTGCTATCGATTCCTCCAGTCACAAAATGCGTGCTGTCTGGACTCCAACTGACTGAATTGACACGTGCAGTGTGATGAGTCGAATCATGAAGATGCTGAATGAAACAATTATAAAAATAAAAAATCATTTAAAAATAGTAAATTTGGAAAAAAATAATAAGGATAACAATAATAATAATAGTAATTAAGAACAGCATTAATTGGTGTTTATCAAGTGGACAAATAAGTGAAAAAAATTTATAATTAAACGAAATATAAAGAAGAAGAAAAAGAGAAGAAAAAATAGAAGAAGAAAAAGAGAAGAAGAAAAGAAGCAACATTTGAAAAATAATTTTATAATTTAAAAAAATAATTTGTTAAATGGACAAAATGAATTTTCTAAAAAAATTTTCAGTTTTAAAAATTTTCTGGATCTATTTTTCTGACTTTGTGAAAAAAAAATGATAAGGACGAAAAAAGCAATCAGATAAATAAATAAACAATTATCGTTTAGTTCTTGAAAATTTATGAAAATTAGATTAAGAATGCATTTTCTCTATTTTTGAAAAAAAAAAAACCAAAAAAAAACAAGGGAGATAAGAATTTTCCCTATAATAATGATTACCTCCCTTGGAGAACTTTTTTGTTTGACGCCATAAAAAATATTGACAAAAATTCAAAGGAAAGTAAAAATCTATTTTTGGCAGAATTTTTATTTTTTAAAACCCCTCCCCCACACACAACTCAATCAATTCCATCCAATTTCTAAATTTTTTTTTACACAAATAATCACAACTAAAATACATTAAAATCTTTTAGGTTTTTAGACCATGTTTCCATGATTTTTCCTGGTTCATTACTCTAAGAAATTCACCCATTGTATGTCACTCAATATCTTCAAAATCAGGAATTTTCAAGCTTAGAAAAAAAAAAGATTTTTGTTAAAAGAATTAAAATCCAATGCCTACAATTCAAATTCCATGTGTATTGAATATGAATTTAAAGTTAAAGTCACGATTTTAAAATCATTTCAATTTTGAGAATGTTTAGGTTTAAATACATACCATTAGATAAAATTTGTTTCTATACAAAAAAAATCACAATCAAATAAAATATGACTTTGGTTTTTATAATAAAATAGGAAAGACGGAAATCTTATAAAAAACAGATTTAAGATGATTTGAAATAAAAAAAAAAAAAGTATAGCAGGTGCACATGGCCCGTCACTTTCACACTTTTTAAAATTTTTTTCATTAACAAACGGTTTTTACCGCGTTTCTTTATTATTTTTAATTTAGATTTCAGTGGACAAAATAAAAAAAAAAACATCTCTTTTTTTTCCTTGCTTACCAAACAAAAAGTTAAAATTATCATCTTTATTCATTTATTATTAGTTTGTTTATTTTGCAACAATACGCA
The DNA here is from genome assembly GCA_034780655.1 of Idiosepius hallami. Classification (NCBI taxonomy): domain Eukaryota; kingdom Metazoa; phylum Mollusca; class Cephalopoda; family Idiosepiidae; genus Idiosepius; species Idiosepius hallami. Next base: position 6,820 of record JAUZSX010288351.1, read on the forward strand.
TTTTCTAACATCATCACACATAAATATAACAGAGAGGAGGAGGAGAGGTAGGAAGAGTGTAAAAGAAAAAGAATAAAAAGAATTGTTTTGCTTTGCTTGTATTTTTTTGTTGTCCTGATTTTTTAAAAGAAAAGATAAAGAAAAACTTACTTTATAATCAGGCAAACTATAAAGATTGACTCTTCTGTCGCTGTTACAAGACGTCATGTATTGTCCATCAGGAGAGAAAGAAATGTCTTTTATTGAACCATTCTCTTCTAAACATTTTGTTTCATTCAAAGTAAAATTATTCACTTCATAAAGACGAATCTTTTTGTCCTAAAAAAAAACATCAAGAAATTTTAAATTGTAAATAAATATTTTTTTTGACTTAAAAAAAATAAAAATGATTTAAAAAACTTTTTTTAATGAATGGAAAACAAAATGGAAATGGAATGATAAATTGATGTAAATTATTAAAGAATAAACAATATTTATATTTCAATTATTTCATTATCATTAGGAAGTGTTTTCAAAATATTGAGTCTTAAAATTATAAATTCAATGAAAAATGCAAATTGGTTCATTTGGACAGTCTCTTTCTCTTTTGTATATATATATATATATATAAATATGTGTATATATATATAAAGAGAGAGAGACGGACAAATTGAACCAATTTGCATTTTAATAAATAAATAAATTAAAAATGTATCAAAATTTTGAAAATCTTTTTTTTTTAAATGAACTGTTTGGAGGAGGAGGAGGAGAAGTTGGGTGGCCTAAATACTTACTTCACCCCCAACAGCCAGGGTGCCTCCATTTGGATGGAATGCAATAGCTGAACTCTCATAGGGCATTGGTTGGCTGAGTACAACATGTTCACCATCAAGCAATACAACCTACAAACAAATAAACAAAATAGTTTTATATTTCTTTCTTTCTTTAATCAACAAAAATTTCCAAGATTTCAATTTTTAATATATAATCCTTTACACAATTAATTAAAACCTTATTAGTTAAGACTTGATTAAACAAAAATTAATTAGTTAAGACTTGATTAGATAGGACTTGATAAGATAGAACTTACATGATTAATACAACCAACTGCTGTGAGATTTCCATGATTTGCAACGGAACGAGGTTGAGACTCAAGCTTAATTGCAGAAGTTCTTCAAAAAAATAAAAATTTAAAAAAATCAAGAAATTTAATTAAATAAAAAAATTATAAAAATCTTTTTTTCTTCAGCTCAAAAAATACTTTTTGATACTTAATAATCTTTTGGCTTGTCATGACTCGAGTCAGACACATTAATTTTATTATTCTTAGATTTATTGACATAAAATCAAAATCAACTTAAAGACATTTTTATTAAATTTTTGGTTAATCAAAGTTTTTAAAAAATATTTCAAAATAGATTTTTTTTACAAATCTTTAAAAAAAAGTTTTAATATTTTTCATAATTTATCAAATCCTCATTAAATTAAATTTTAAAATATATTTATTTTGAAATTTCGCAATCTTTCAATTTTTTCAAATGAAAAATTCAACAAATTAGTTGGGCTTTTTTCACAAAAAAATTGTTTGTTTTACCCGTATTGTTTTGAAACGAGGGATGTGAATCGAATTGTGTCGTCCATACTGATCGAGATGATTAGGTTGTCCCCAGAAATGACCAGATCTTGAATTTGGGTTGAATGACCTTTACCAATAATCTCATCATCCAAACCAGAATCCGCATCCCAATAATGTGAAAACAGTTAAGGATTTCATTTCTCATTTAATATCATGTTAATCTAGTTAAAAAATTAGACTTATAAAAGAGGTATAAAAATGAGAGAGAAAAGTTTTGTATAAATTGAGTATTTTATACAATAAGAATTTTCAATAAACAAACCTTAAAGAAGTCAAGAACAAGTCTAAAATTATACTATCCACTTATCCAAATTACAAATCATCAAAAAAATATATTTTTTGCAATTTTTCACAAATTTTGCATAAATTAGAAATAATGGAGTAAAAATAGATAAATTTTATTTCGAATAAAAGGATATTTATATGTCCACTGCTGCATCCAGTATAAATAGTTTTACGATCAGGTGAAAGAGTCATTGCTATTATTGGTTTATTGTGACCCTAAAAAAAATACAAAAGAGACTGAATAGAGAGAGAAAGAAATATATATATATATATATGCGAGTATGTGAACGTTGTATTTGCTGTACTGCAAGGTAGAGTGCTCGATACTTGTAACTCTGTAGTTTTACAAGTAGAGCGGTTATAACACTAATATATATAAATATATATATATATATATGTGTGTGTGTAGATTATTATCTACACTTTTTTGGGTGGTTAGAGAACAAACAAATTTGCTGTATTGTAAAGTAGGGTGCTCAATATTTGTAACTTTATGGGTTTACAAATAGAGCAGTTATATATATATATATATATCTCTAGTATTTGACTTCAACCCTATGGGTTTCGGCAACAGTGTGCCTCCTTAGGTAGTCTGGTATGGAGTCCATATCAGATTACCTGAAGAGGTACACAGGTGCCGAAACCCATAGGGTTGTTGTCAAATACAATAGAGAGAGAGAGAGAGAGTAAGAGAGAAATCTAAAAGAAAGGCTGATTTTAATTAGATAAATAAAGATAGATTCACATTAGAAGATTTCATTTATCAAAAAGATGAAAAAAGTTAAATTCATTTTAATGTCACAAATTTATTGTTTCAAATGATTTGAAAAGTTTTTATAAAAATATATTTAGTTGGGTGAAGTTATTTAACTTTTTCTATTATTGTTGTTAGATTATTTAAAAGGGTGGAACTCTCCAGTTATGAGGAAGGAACAACTATTGTTCATTTACAATCTTTGACAATATTTTCTGATGTATTAAATTCATAGATATTTAAATAATCATAATTAAGAATAAAAATTTAAAATAAGTATTTATTCATCAATTTGTATAAATATAAAATTGCAAAAAAGATTTTGTACTTTTTAGATTAAAAGTTAATTTGGAGGATTTACTCATGTGTGTGTGTGTGTGTGTGTTTTGTGGTAAGATTTACCTTGAGAACTCTCATGGGTTTTTCTGGATGATTCCTGTCAAGATAATTAATAAATCCTGATAAAGAGATCGTCAATAGATGTTCCCCTACCCACACACACCCAACTTGCATGTCGTCCGTTGTTTTTCCCAAAGGAAATTCCCTGAAATCAAAGAAATAAAATCCATGAAAACTGTCATGTTGATGTACCGTCATTCAACGGCCGCGAAGTCAGAACAAAAGACAGAGGGGAATGTCACCGGCAGAGAGAACGCTGTTGACGAACGAGAAAAGAAGGGAAGGACAGAACATTAGCGGCACATGACGGGTGTAGACATGAAAAAGAAGAGAGAATGCCAGAGGCGCGTGACGGGTGCAGTCGATATGGACGGGAATTGAGTAAAGAAAAAGAGATGTTTTATCGTCATGCGGTGTTTGTGTTTCTCTGGTACTGGTCCCGTTAGAGTAGAAAATGAATATTATGGAGGTTGTTTATTTTTGATTACGTGAGCCAAAGCTCTGGACTCTTTCGTTAACTGTGACTGTATGTAACTGTTTTCCTCTTTATTCTTTGAATATATGTTTTACTTTTATAACAACAGGATGTTGTTGCTGTTGTTATTTATTCTTGCGTCTTTGGGTTTCGACGGCCGGAGAAATTTAAGTAAAATTTCTTATTACAAAAAAATTAGTTTTAATCAAAATCAAAAATTCTTTCTTTCAATAAATCAATTCATTTTTATGAAATAATTTTCTTTATTCATAAAACAAAGAATGGCTTGACTCTTAGAATTTCTATAAAATGATTTTTGTATCCATTGAGTTATAATGTCTGCCCCAAAACTAAATAATCTAAAAAATATTTATCATCAAACATCAACTCAAAAACTGAAACAACTATCAAACTAATTAATTTTTTTTTTAGGATTATTTCATTAAACATAAAATTTGAATTTAGAAATAGATTATTTAGGCATAAAAATTTACAAATTATTGAATTAATTAAGAAAAATTCTACTCATTTAATATGTAAAACAATTTTGATATTTTGGACTGTAATAATCTCTATGTTTGATGTCAGTGTAGAGTATTAAAATTAAGGCACAAAATGTACTTGTGTGTGTTTGTGTGTGCAACTTGTCTTAGGAGTCAACTGATGGCTGTAAAAAATCCAATTTTTTTTTTTTGTCACTTTTAAAGAAATCTTTTTTTTTTCAAAATTTTAAATCCTTACGTGAGTAAAGCATAAGTTTTTGCATCCCAAAGTTTGGCCGATTTATCTCCAGACACCGTCAAGATTTGATTATTATCTGGACTATACGTCAACTGGAAAACAAGAAATAAAAATTTAAAAAAAAAAATGTTTTTTTCCTTTCTTTTCTTTTAAAAAGAAAATTTCAGATAAAATTTTAGAATTCAAAATGAAAATGGGGGAACCATTATAGAAAGAAATTTTTGTCCACAAATTTATTTTCTTCTTGCATAAAATTAAAACCCATTTTTGATTCTATGAGATTTAATTTAAACTTCATAGAAAAAAGGAAATGTTAAAATTGCTGACATTGATTTTAAATAACTGTTGTGGGGTGAAACACACCTTAGAATGAATTCTTCCAGTCACTATATATGTGATCTCTCTCGTCACCCGGAGAGAGAGAGAGAGAGAGAGAGAGGGTTTCAGCATAGCAGCCAGGAGTCGCTATGCTGCCAGTCTAGATGCCACTATTTATTTACCTTTTGTTAATATATTTGTTAACCCTTAATACTGTCATCTTGTTCTTTATATTTAATAACTACACTGTATATAACACCACACTCGACCACAAGTTGTGACCACAACAACTGGGGACACTAGAATGAGATTCGAACTCACAACTACAACAAGTGGCGACGAGGATGAGATTCGAACTCACAATTACAACAATAACCCAACAATAAAAAAAAAAAAAAGACCACAGCATTTTAAAAGATAAAATATCACTTCAATCCAAAAACAAAAAAAAAATCCTTACCCCATAAACTCCACCTTTATGCGCAGGTGAACCCAATTCTCCAATCTTTTCAGCCGTTTTTCCTTCATAAATAAAAACCTAGAAAAAACAATAAATGAAAATATTAGAAAAATAAACGAAAAGACAAATTAAGATTTCGTTTAGCCATTCTTTTTTTTCTGATGAGTCATCCATTGAAAACCTTGAAAAATGCTTTCTTCAAAAAAATCTCTTCTAAAAACACAGACATTATTTCATGTCATTAAATCTGACATTTCTAAAAAGGTTTTTTTCTCTTTAATCCCCCTCACCAACAAAAAAATTTTAAAAAAGAAAGAAAACTATACTTACTTTTCCATCTGCCCCTCCAGTGGCAAAGTTTTCACCGTCGCGTGAAAATCGAACACAATTCACAAAATTCGTATGATCCTAAAAAAGATAAAATTGAAAAAAAAAAAATTCCATTAAAAAAGTTTTTTTAATTGTAATCAAACAAAAAAATAACAAAATTAAAGAAAATAAAAACCTAAAAATTTATCAAAAAAAATTTTTTTTTAATATTTCTTTATGATCCGATTTTATCACAGTATTTTTCAGGTCAAGGTTGATTTGTTTAACAATTTATCAACATCTATACAATAACAAAACAAGTTTAAAATATAAACTTTTAAAAAGGAAATACAAACTCGCATCATTTTTGTAAACTTGAAAGGTGGTCCTTCAAAGAAAGTTGTATGTTGGTCTTCCCCAGCCGTTACAACTCGAAACGGTCGGCTTGATCGATAGTCACATGAATTGATACTCTTACTATGACCCATTATTTCACCAACTGAAGTACCAGAATCAACCAAAAACACGTGACCAAATCTAAAATAAAAAATAAAAAATAAAAATAAAAATGTTTTTTTCAATCAAAATCAAAAATCTAACCAAAAACAAAAAAAGATTAAACTTACTTTTCTCTTCCTTCTCCTCCTACAACAATTCTTTTATTATCAGGTGACCAAGCAATGTCTTTAATCGCTCCACCCAGAGGTTGGTATTCGTGTGCAGTAATATGTTCAGGGTTAATAGTATCCCAAATCCTGATCTTGCCATGAATGTCTAAAAAAAAAGAAAATTTAAATTTATCAAAAAAAAAAAAAAAATTGTTAGAAAACAAAAATGGTTGATTTTATTTTCAGTTATAAATGTTTTCATTGTTTTTCTCACATAAGAGACTCATTATCAAATCCATCCATTAACCATTACACCTAGTGGTGGGTTGGGCAGTAAATTTGTTTTTTTGCTGTTTCTATAACATACTTGTTTTATGAGAAAGAGTCACTAGTCCTATGCTCAACCCCCAACCTGGAGGATCTTTTTTGGGATTTTGAAATCAGTATTGCCTTCATTTAGATGAGCTACTCTTCCAAGCTAACAACCCCCATCTGCCCAGGCAGGTAAAGGAAAATGCAATGGTCTTGACTGGGATTTGAACTTGAGTAATACGATTCCATAGTCCTAGCTTTTACCAATGCTCCAACTCGCTGCTTCATTATCAAATCGCCTCGTTTAAATCAATGTTTGAATAAACCTTCATTACTTTGTTTCTCAATACCCTATGCAAGCGTTTGTTTGTGGTTGTCTTCTTAAAAATTGGTTTCTGTTCATTCAATTCTTTAACCAATTTTATTTGTAATTGATTCGGACATTCTCTAAGCCATTTACATTTTTTCAAATTTGGCAATGATAAATTTTATCAAACTTTCTTTAAATAAAATGAGAATAAAAAATGTCATTAAAATAACAACTCTTCATTATTCAGTTCAGCTAATTACACTACTCAAACAATTTTCTATTTTAATTTCAAAATCTGTTATTAATAATTTTAATAACAAACTTATTGCCTTTTATAAGATATCAATTATATTACATACACACATGCATGCGCACACAGACACACACACACAAAATGTAATGAACTCATTTACGTCAACTCTAATATTGTAGAATATATCTTTCTTCTAGACTTAAATCACAACTAAAATTAGAGGGACAATATCAACTAGCTTTTATCATAGCTGACTGCTTCAGTTGTAATCTGTCATGGAAGGGAGCTTAAGTAGTTAATCCATTAATCTATAATCCGACTAATTAAGAAGAAATGAGAAGAAAACAAATTTTCATTCTTTTATATTTGTATTGTTATCGTAACAAATAAACAAAAAAGTTTTTTTTTTAATTATTCATTTCAAATATTTATTTGATCAAGCACAAACCTAAGTTCGGCACAAGGCCATTTCTACGTGCCTATTATATCCCTGTACTACTGTAATCCTTGATGCCATTCACCTAAATGAGTTACTCCCCCAAGTTAACCAGCCCTATCTGCCAGAGGCAACTTCAGGTAAAGGCAATGGTTTTGACTGGGATTTGAACTCGCGTAATACAATTCCAGAGCCCAAGCTTTTACCAATGGCAAATTTTATTTTTGTAAATATATTTAAAAACCAAATAACAAATTATTAATCCCAATGCGAACGAAGCGAGCCTTTTGGTAGTGAGGACTTTCGGTTTCATATGTTCCTTATAGACTCGGAGATGGCTAGGCCTAGCAGGCTCAAACTTGGTGTGCTGATAGAGGGCATGGGAGAGAATGTCCCCGCGAAGGAATTTTTTCAATCC
>JAUZSX010288362.1:0-14512 GCA_034780655.1 Idiosepius hallami
AAGTAAAATTACTAACAAAAGAAAGAAGTTGTGCTTAAAACAAGTAAGTGTTCATTATTTTATTTTTCTGCGTTAGATTTCTACTGTTTAAGTAAAATTACTAACAAAAGAAAGAAGTTGTGCTTAAAACAAGTAAGTATTCATTATTTTATTTTTCTGCGTTAGAATTCTACTGCTTAAGTAAATTACTAGCAATTAAATTAATTTAATCTAAATTAATCTTATTTTTTAGTTCTGTAATTTTTTTTTATTTGTTGTTTTGTTCAGTAAATTATAGTTTAATTTCTTTGTTTCTTTCTGTAAATAAAAAAATTAATTTCAAGTTTAATTTCTTTGTTAAATAAATTTCCTGTAAAAAAAATATATTTCTTTAACACATAAGACGCTATAGGGCCGATATATCGTCCTTAAGAATATAAGAGAAAAGAAGACAAACCAAAAATTTGACGCTAAAAGGTTTCTCTAATATAATAGCTCTTGGTAACTTTGATAAGTTAGGTCTCAAATAAATTTTGCTTTCTTCGTTTCGCTCATTTTATATTAACCAAAACATCACGGTGTAATCAGTAAAATTTCCCTTCTAACATTTAGACACCATATTGGAACTTTGACCGGACGACAATAAAAAAACTACCAACTTTTCGGCAAATATTGCGTATCCCTTTGGCACTTTGGGTGTTTAAAAAATTGGAAACGAAATTCAATGAGCAAAAAAGGTTTTTTAGGTATACATTGACAAATAGATATTGGAGTTATTGCCATTCGAGTGAATTGCTTGTGTTTATTAATCTACGTATTTACACATTTTTTTTTAAACAAGAGAAGAAAATAAAACGAAATTTAAAAAAGAAGCTGAAATTATTAGGGCTTGTATAAACTTCCCAAGTCGTAATAATTACGAATTATTTCTAAAATCAATATATAAAATCAATTTTTCTGTAATCATAAAAAAATGGCAACAGACAGGGTTCTGGTAAAACCAAAAGTTGTTGAGAAATTTTAACATTTTTTACGTAGATTAATAAACAAAAATAATTCACTCGAATGGCAATCACTCACTAGCAAAGCCCAATATCTACAGAATTTGTCAATAGACCTTAAAAACCTTTTTTGCTCATTGAATTTCGTATCCATATTTACATTACATTTTTTAAAACTCCCAAAGAAAATGCCAAAGGGATTCGCAATATTTACCAAAATTTCTATAGCCAATCAAGTTGCATCCTTAAAGGCGGTGTTATATGGTAAAGAGTTCCCATTTTTATGTGCTTGGTATTTTTGCCCCTAAAATGCAAAAGGGACATTTCTTTTTTTCTTGCCAACTTAACTCGAATGAAAAGTATAATTCTGGCTACTGATGATCGTGTGTAAAAATAGAAAAATGCCTTACCTATTTTTAGAGAGGGTTGTGGTTGATTTTTCGGCCCATCTTCCTCTAGAAATGTAATGTTTAGGCGTTTTTGTTAACTTTTAAAATCTGGTGTAGAAATAAAACAAAAGAAAAAAGGTAAAAATAATGTTTAAGCCGAAGGAAAATGAATTAAATTGGAATATTTGCTTTCGTATATATGTCTTTACACCCGGATATTGCATCATCGGGGGTGGGGGGGGTCTACTGCTAAAGACGGGTTACAAAATTTAACTACTCACAAAAAGGAGGCAAAATTGAAATAAAAAGCAACTGACTGCACTCACTGCCCTGCAGTCTGCACTTTGACAACTCGTACAAATGCAAGCACATCAATTATTATTATTAAATTAGATCTAGAAAATATCCCTTGTGTAATTAATTATTAATCGGTAGAATCTTATTTTAGCGTCCCTAACCCCAGAAAATATTTTGACAAGGGGCATTATTGTAAAACCATTTAATTTTCAATAAATAGTGGGTTTTGGGTTAGGGTTAGGGTGTTTTTTTTTTTCATACTTTTTTAATGTTCAATAAAACTCAAAAAATATTTTAACTTTCAATTTAGTTTTTTTTTTTTTTTTAAATTTTTGTCGAAATTTATTTTATCCATGTTTAAAACTCATAAAACTCAGCAATATTGCGCACGCAGCAGCATCCAGCCAAATTCATTTTCCTTACATCTCTGGCACCACAAAAACTCTGCCATGTATGATTGGAATAGAGTTTTGGATGTTAAATACTACGCGAAGTAAAATAAATATCGAGTTACTTGCCCTTGTCAAAATATTTTCTGGAGTAAGGGGCGCTAAAATAAGATTCTACCCATATTAGGGCCAAAATATTAGTGTGTCTTTTTTTGCATTTGCTCGCCAAGACCCGGTCGTCCCTTGAGGGTTTAAAGGACTAATTTATTCATTTTTTGAAAATTTGAAACATTTCATGTTCAAACTGAAACAGGAAAAATGTTAAAGATTTGAGTTCAGATTATTTGAAACTTATTTTGATTTTAGGTTTTATTTCATTATTAATCGATTATTTAATAATTTATAAGAAACGTTGATTCATCAAGAGGTACCTTTTATTAAACCTTAGAACCCTGACTTAGGAAAAATGACCAACTAGTGACTCAGATTTGTTCTATTAGACCACTAAACCTATGGACCCTAAGAGGCCGATATATCGGCCCTGGAAACATAAGGCAAAAGAGGAAACACCAATATGTTAGCTTTAATACACACCCCTCTAATATAACGACTCTGAGTGTCTACTTGGAAATTTTGAAAAGTCGGGGTTCAAAGGATTAAGGAGGACATATCGGTGCGACACCGTCGACGGTGCGTCTTTTTTTTGCGTTCAGTCATCAGGGCCGATGTATCGGCCTTTTTAGGACCGAAAGGGTTAATATTCCTTTTAAAATCTTTTAAAAATATTTCTTGTAAATAACTTTTATAAGTAATTTAAAACTGTTTTATTTTTTTGGATAAAACATTTTTTTCCTTATTTAGCGAGTAAGTAAAAGTGGTATATTTATAACTTTAAAAAAATGTGCATAGAATCACGTTGAGGGTTGTAGGCACGCATCCGCACAACACACACAACCAGTCTCTCTCCACTTACCCTGGACTCTCCCTCCCCCCAGGTTATTCGGGGCTTTTGACCTAGTTTTTATTTTCGGGTGTTACTTGGTTTTTCTTTCTTTTTACCCTTGGTACGGAGGGTAAGAGTAAGAAATGTAACCCGTCTCTTACAAGATGGGTCAGGAGTGCCAGTGCCTACAACAGACACCACCCAACCTACCGCCGACAAAAAAAAAATATCTCTACCATAAGGTGTGGCCTCCTGGTTGTTAATTATACAAACGGTTACATTCACAATATTTGGGTTCCCTTTTTTGCCTTTCTATTATTTAAGAAGAACTCTATCAAAATAAATAAAATATAAAAAAGCGAACGGGATAATTAAAAAAAAATTGATAAGTGTGAAATATCCCTCCATTACAGCTAGAAAACAAAAGACTTAAAAAAATATAGTCACTCAGCAGCGGTTATATTAGGGTCAATATATTGGTGTGTCTTTTTTACTTATGTTGTAAGGGCCGATATATCGGCCCTTTAGAATTCAAAGAGTAAAAAAAAGTCTTTAAATTCGAAGAAAAGTGTTAACTGTTAAGAAGCACTTTATTACTTTCAAAACCGTAATAAAATAACAAACATTTTGATGGTAATTTTAATATCAATTTTGAAATAAATTAGAAAGTTAAGGGAAAATACTTTGAAGCTAGCTTTATTAATAGATTTCATCTAAAACATTAAATTGAATTTATCACTATTTTCATGAAAAAAACAATTTGAAATTAACTTATTTTTTTTAAAACTATAATTGTTGCAATTGCATAAATTAATTTTTAAAAGAAAGGAAGAAAAAGCTTGCTAAAAAAAGTCATTTTATTGTAATATTTATTTATTTAAAGTTACTTAAAATGTTAATTCATTAAATCATTTTGTTGTTTTAAGATTAATTGAATACATATATATAATATGAGAATAATCAAGAAGTCATTTGTTGCCAGATTAGAGCCTTTCTGGATTAAATATATAATTAAAATATCTGATTAAAAAAATAAAGGGACTAAAAAGCAATTGAAAAGAACTACAGTAAAAAGGACCCTTTTCTTCTTTCTGACTGACTCTCCTCATGGCGTGTTAAAATTCGGTCAATGCAAAATGATTTTGATTGGTCGAAAATATGAGCTGAGTAAATCAACCAATCAGATTGGCGGTCGTATTTGTCATCCGTGAACTACGACTGCTACTATCGCCATGACTGCTGCTTCTTAAGGCCTTCCTTTCTCTTCAGCATTCTTTACATATTTCATTATGTCGATTGTTGCTATTACCGCGCTCTCACTCTTCGCCACTTTTAAGTCTCTTTATTTTTTTTTTATCAATCCTTTTCTCCTCTTAATATTAGACCACCGATAAATAAAAAAAAAATCGCCCCTAACTTTTGTGGTTAAGATAGTGACCCTACCCGTCTCAACTAAAAATACTTAGTTGCGTAAAATAATTTTTCAATGTCAAAAAACATCTTTTTTTCTGATACAAAATATTGATTTATGTCCTTTGAAAAATTAAAAATGTATATTCTTAGTCACTCATTTGTTGAAAAATCGATAATTTTTGCCATGGTCGGCAGTGGTTAACCCTTTTTTATAATTATTAAACTCCTTTTTTGTCTTGCTGGACCCGGGCCCCTATTAGATATAAGAACAATTTTTTATTTCCACTAATAAAAAATATTATCTATCATAAAGTTTTAATTAATAAAAAAAAACTTATTAAAAAACAAAAAAACTAAAACAAAAAACAGTTCAATGCAAATACAATTAATAATAGTTATGGTAATTACTGTGACAAGAATATTTCTTTTTATATAAGCATATTCTTTGCATACAGAATATTCTTTTAGCAAAAAGAATATTCTTTTCACAAAAAGCATATTCTTTTTTTCAAAAGAATATGCTTTTAACTTTTTAAAAAATTCCCCAAGTGATTAAAATTCTTGGAGTGATTAAGTGATTAATGTGGTGAAAAAACATATTTTTTGGAGAAAACATATTTGGTATAAACACCATTCAAACGCTTTCAGAAATCCCCTAGTGATTAAAATTCTTGGAGTGATTAATCGTCCACGTGATGAAAAAAACCATGTTGTTTAAAAGTCTAATTATTAATATTTCGTGATTAATAGTCGGGTGATAAAACGTCATGTGTTGTAAAGTCCATACACCTGTAACATGTTATTAGTAAGGAAGTAAAAACAACAGACAATTAGTTCTTCAATTGTAGTTTGGTACTGTTAATGGTGGCATGTCATTACTCGGTATTTCTTCCTTTACTAAACAGGTTAATTAATTCACCTAAAAAAACAACTACGCATGTTTTCATTCTCATAACCCCACTTGCCAGGAGTGTGCTTAGTGACCCCGCAGACCTGGCCATCCCGGGGGCGGGGAAAAGCTCCCAGGGGGCCCGCAAGTTCTGTAAGAGCCGCAATGGTCTTTGGTTTCACAGATATTTTGAAATGCAAAAAAAATTACCTAAAAAATTCAGAAATAATTAGAAAATATGTTGAAATATACATCTACATCTATCAACACATGTCTCCATCTGTGTGTGTCTCTCTCTCTGTTTTCTCTCTCTCTCTCTCTCTATATATATATATATATATATATATATATATATTCAGACAAGATTGGTTGAACTCGATAGATGTACAAGTCCTGAGCATTTTTCTTTGGATCCCTTCTATGTGTCGTACTTTTAGTCTGGTGCAAGGTGACAAGGTCTTCAACATCCTCGCGTGGTCCTGTAGTGCCCGAGCGCTTTCAGACCTGTTCAGCCTTGATTCAATAATAATAATAATAATAATAAAAATAAGTATCTTAATCTTGCTTTGTCTTCAGCCTTTTTTCCAGTGTTTTTCACAGAGGTTGTATCTTTTCCAGAATTATCAACCCAAACTCATAGTCAGTCAATCCTTGTAGACTCTTCTAAAGAAACTTCATCTGCCAATCATTGGTTTGATCTCAACTATGAACTGAGAAAATTCAATAAAATTGGCTCAGTGGATAAGTAGTCTGACTTTGGAATTGCAATACACAAGTTCAAATACCAGTTATTTTATTTGCATTTATAATTGGACTAAAAACCCTTGAGAAAAGCATGAATTTCAACATTCCCTCCAGCTATGGATTAAATAGTGCTTATTGTGTAAAACAATATCAAAGAGTGGTTATTCTTAGGATTAAATGACCCAACAAGGGTTGATATGCTGTAAAAAAAAAAAAAACAACAAACCAATAAAATAGTAATAAGTGAAATGTTTTTTAAGAAAACAAATCAAATACAAAAAATCTCAAATTAGGATTAAAGTATTTTATTAGCCCTAACTTTAATAGTCATTAAGGCTATAACCATTTTTCTAAAGTAGTCTTTTTGTAAGTAAACTTTAACTTTAATAGTCATTAAGGCTATAACCATTTTTCTAAAGTAGTGTTTTTGTAAGTAAACTTTTCCTAAATCAATAATATCACTATTTAACCTATAGCAGTGGGAAGAGAAAATTCATAACTTTCTCTAATTAACTCAATATATATATTTTAATTCTAAGTAAATATTTAATGAAAGAGTAGGTAATAAAATAAGGCCATGGACTTCCTGTAGATTAACTAAACAATTGTTAGATAATGAAGAAAACAGAAAAAAATTGAAAAGAAATAAGCAAACCAAATAATATTAAATAAATAAACAGACAAAATTCTCCCTAAAACCTATGAGACCTTAAATAACTAGAAAAGGTTGACAAATTGTTAAACCCTAGCAAACCAAATAATATCAAATGAATAAACAGACAAAATTCTCCCTAAAACCTATGAGACCTTAAATAACCAGAAAAGGTTGACAAATTGTTAAACCCTAGCAAACCAAATAATATTAAATAAATAAACAGATAAAATTCTCCCTAAAACCTATGAGACCTTAAATAACCAGAAAAGGTTGACAAATTATTAAACCCTAGCAAACCAAATAATATTAAATAAATAAAAAGACAAAATTGCCTCTAAAACCTATGCGACCTTAAATTACCATTAATGGTTGATAGGTCGTTAAACCCCAGTAAAGCAAGAACAGAGCTGTATTTTGATTTTCTGAGCTACTATAGAATTGTCTGACTGAACAGACCTTCAGGTTTATTGAATTTCCTGACCATTTGACTTGGGTTCATCTCAAAAATACAAAAACTGCAGTTCTGTTTATTTTCAACTAGAAACTCTATGACCTTGCTTATTCAAGATTTGAAGAAGTTGCTTTGTTTTCTTCTAAACAATAAAGTCTTTTCTTTCTTTTTTCTCTAGAAACATCTTTCTTTCTTTCTTTTTTCTCTATAACATCATTCTTTCTTTCTTTTTTCTCTAGAAACATCTTTCTTTCTTTCTTTTTTCCCTAGAAACTTCTTTCTTTCTTTTTTCTCTAGAAACATCTTTCTTTCTTTCTTTTTTCTCTATAACATCTTTCTTTCTTTCTTTTTTCCCTAGAAACTTCTTTCTTTCTTTTTTCTCTAGAAACATCTTTCTTTCTTTTTTCTCTAAAAACATCTTTCTTTCTTTTTTCTCTAGAAACATCTTTCTTTCTTTTTTCTCTAGAAACATCTTTCTTTCTTTCTTTTTTCTCTAGAAACATCTTTCTTTCTTTCTTTTTTCTCTAAAAGCATCTTTCTTTCTTTTTTCTCTAGAAACATGTTTCTTTTTTCTCTAGAAACATGTTTCTTTTTTCTCTAGAAACATGTTTCTTTTTTCTCTAGAAACATCTTTCTTTTTTCTCTAGAAACATCTTTTCTTTTTTCTCTAGAAACATCATATTGTGAGAAAGTGAAAGAAAAGGATTTTGAAAATCTTTTTTTTTTTCACTTTCTCACAATATGATTCCCTGATACTCAAAGTTGATAATACTCCCTCCCTCAACAAATGCAGGGTGTGAATTAAGGATTGATGACTCTGGCAGTATTGGGTCAAAAATCAGAAATTCTTCTCATGCCCCCTAATATACCATAACAGCCATTGATATCCTGACCCTCTAACCCAAAAGAAAAATTTCTCTTCATACTGTGATGCATGTATATATATTTAACCCATTAAACCCCAAAGAACTTAAGGCAAAAGAAAACACACACCCAACGATATTTCAACCTCAATCTTTGGACCCTGACTTAACAATATTACCAAGTAGTCACTCAGAGCTCTTTAAATCCTAAACGACCGATATATCGGCCCTGATGATTTAAGGCAAAAGAAGACACACACACAACGATATTTTAACCTCTACCTTTAGGCCCTGTCTTAACAATATTACCAAGTAGTCACTCAGAGCTCTTTAAATCCTAAAAAACCGATATATCGGCCCTGGTGATTTAAGGCAAAAGAAGACTCACACACAACGATATTTCAACCTCAACCTTTGGACCATGACTTAGTAATATTACTTAGTAGTCACTCAGAGCCTTTCTATGAAACAACCATATTAGGGTCGAAATATAAGTGTGTCTTTTTTTTTGCCTTTTGTTACTAAGGCCGATATATTGGCCACTTAGGGCTTAGGTATTGAACTTTTTTTTTTCTATATTTTTAAAAAATCTTATTTTTTTTCTTGTTTAGTTTGATATTTTCTTATCTCTAGTTACTAGCAACCCCCCTCCTTGCCTCTATGTTTTCTATTTTAACCACTATGCCACCTTATCCAACTGGAATCCTAGAAATAAATATTGGTGGTCTGATCAGTTGTCATAACAACTGGCGCCTGACCGGCAATGATGAGTTAGTACAACTGTCATTAGTAGTAGTGTACTTACTACCACCAACACTAACACTACAACTACTACTCGAAGACTGAGATTAACCAGTGCAGCTGCTGTTTTTAGGAACAACTATGACTACTACTACTACTTTAATAGATTAACTAATGCTATTACTACAAATGGGAAAATACCTATTGTAGAAAATATTCATGCTATGTGAATATTAATAGAGACTGTAGTATATAGGGTTGCTGTTGCTATAAGTAATTTGCTAACTATCTATTAATTGACTTCATTGGGCAATATATAAATGATAAAATGCCGTTGTATACAGGCTGGGCCAAAAGTGGGTATACCTTTCTTCGGGCATCGACGGTGGAGCATTGGTAGAAGCTCGGGCTGTGAGATCGTGTTACACGAGTTCAAATCCAAGTCAAAACCATTACTTTCACTTTAGCAGCCTCGGGCAGATGAGAGCAGTTCATCTAGGTGAAAGGTAATACCGAAAGTAAAAATCCTGGGTAAGAGCACATAAAAATGGCCTTGTGCCAAACTTGGGTTGGTGCTCACCAAGTAAATATCATAATAGCGATAGCGCTCCGACCGCAGGCTTTTCCTTTTACCACTATGTGCATGTATACTTGTAAAATGCAGTTTCCTGTATGGATACAACTAGGTTCTTGCATCATGCCCTACTCCTAATCCGATCATTCATCCAGTGTCGTCAGTTCCATATCATCTGTATACTATCTGGATAACTAAAACCCCGTAATCCTTGCTTCGCTTCTCTCGCATTGGCACCTTCTGTCCATTTAGGAGCGGCTGCTTAATTAATCTTGGGTTGATTAGGCAGCATTTGGGATACTATTAGATTGGCTAATCGGACAGATTTAATTAGTATCTCATGGAGAACACTTGTGCCAAATTTGATGCTTGTATCATCATTTGTACGATTCGGCCTAAATGCATTTTATCTGTTCCACTATAGTCGTTATATTAGAGGATCATATTCAAGCCAAAATATTGATGTGTCTTCTTTTGCTTTATGTCGTCAGGGCCGATATATCGACCTCTTAGGATCAAAAGGATTATCAACCAGTTCCCGACAATCACTGAAGTTAAGCAATGTGGCGACTGTTCCAGTACTAAGACAGGTGACCACTTAGGAATATCAGGTATTGTACGAGGCTGTTCGCCTGTTTGTGATATGATCAGTCGAATACATTAAGCATTCAAACTGAAAGGCTTTACCTCTCCCCACCTTCTCCCACACACCGACCGACCATGCTAAAAGAAACACCTTCGAATAGAGTTACCCCCGAAGGTCAAGACTGGGAATCTCAGTTTAATTATAGTTTTTTATTTTATTTTTGAGATGAGGCATCGTAATTTAGGTATTAACTTTATTATTCGGACATTTGTCCTCATCTTAGTAGGTATTTTTGATGTTACTACACTACGTTTCGGCCTACTAAGATGAGGACAAAAGTCCGAATAATAAAGTTAATACCTAAAATCTCAGTTTAATCTTTAATTAAACTTTAATCTGAGATTCCGAAAACTCTGTAACATAACAACGAGAAGACCAATCTAAGCCTGAACGGGCGAGAAGAGAAGTAGGTCTTCCTTCAAAAGAGAAGAGAGAACTAACGACAATACAGCTCTCACTTCACTTATTCAATAACGTAGCATAATCCGGCGTTGTCCGCGCAACTCAACCTGTAGACCGACAGACAGACACACATACACACAAACACATACAAGGTCACTTTTATTAATAAAGTTTAATTTATGGAACGAATGTTGATATTTAATTTTATTTTCAGTTTCATTTCTGTTTTTAGGTGTTTTTTTCTTCTTTTTTTTTCTCGAACGTTCCAGTTGATAGGGGAATTTTGTTTTAATTTCTGAGAAAATGTGGGCGGTGGCCGGTGGCAGGCAAGGTATGTAGATCTCTTTCGGTATCTGAGTGCAGAATGTGTCGTCCGATTACGTTTACAACTTTGAACCAGGAAGAAGAAGTAGAGACACGCCTTTATTCCGAGAAAACGGTTAGTCAGATCAGGCAACTATGTTTCTGGGAAACAGAACGCCAGGATGTTTTTTTTTAGAAAGAAAAAATCGACATGTCATGTCTTCTCCTGCTGACGCAGTTTCGAGAATATTTTACGATCTAGATTTTTTTTAATATGATATTGGATTTTATTCTTTTATTTTCACCTGCCACATGCCTAGAAACTGACAGACCGACCGACCTATGGTCTGACTGAACTGATGATCGACTAAAGTAACTGATCGGACCGATCAACGAACCAACCGACTAACTAAATGCTTAAAGGTTATCACACAGACAGCTGTCGTCATAGAAATAAAGCAACTTTCAAAATGATTCAACTAATAAACACGGTGGACTTACGACCAATACCCCCTTACACACACACACACACACACATACACACACACACATAGTATGTTGGGAAACATTAAACAACGTATACTTTCCAAGAATTATTAATATAGACGAAAATAAAAAAGTGTTTTATAAAGTATTAATTTTCAGTCTTGAGTTACGGACTGGCCTAAGTTTTTCTTCAGGAACAATTATTATTATATTATATTATATTATATTATATTATATTGTATTGTAGTTTAAAAACATAAGCAATTCTGGTTTTAGTATTGAAAAATGACTGGAATGTGTGATTGTGACAATGGCAATAAGGCAGGTCTAAATTGTTATTTATGACTCTTTCTCGTGTTTAAATGTCTGAAAGGAAAAGTATCAATTTTTTAATGCTTACAGCCTAATAAAAGGAAACCCTTTTGTTTTTAATATATAAAAAATACCGTTCAACACTTTTTGAAAATCTGTTAAAAATTGACTATTTCCAAGATTATAATTTTTAATGTAATTTTCTTGCAATATTCTTGTTGGTTTTTATTTGAAAAGCTCTTCAAGCCCCAATGAAAAAGTATTTTAAAAATTGAAAAAACATAGGACTAGCGACTCTTTCTCGTTAAACAAGTATGCTACGGAAACAGCAAAAAAAAAAAAAAATTTGCTGCCCAAACGCACCATACCATCACTGTGGGGAAAAGGTTTAAGAAGAGAATAAAGATTTCATGCATATTTTATTGAAGAAGAATTAAAATATTCTTCTTTTTGTGATCTTAGAGTTTTTTCTTGTTTTCTTACAAGATCCTTTGTAATGGGGTCCAGTCGAATGTTTTCGGTCTCCATTGACCATCGTCAGGGTTGTCGGCGTGCATCCTACTTAGTGATTGTGATTTTTTCCTATTGTTGTTTATATTAATAAATTATTTCGCGCAGTTTTCCCGCTAAATTTTCCAGCTCGGCGACAACCCTGGCGATCAATGGAGATCGAAAACGTTCGGTAAACTAGGGGCATTTATACGAACACTAGACCCCATTACAAAAGGATCTTGTAAGAAAACAAGAAAAAACTCAAAGATAAAAAAAGAAGGATCTTTTCTAGAAGACCCCCGCCAAAAAAATACCCCCGCCACCCAATTACTCAAAAAAAGCAAAAGTAAAAGTAAAAGTGTGTTTTAATAACTCTAACCCTAACCCTAATCCTAAACCCTAACCCCTAGGCACCTGAGACGAGAGCGACAATAGGTTCATTCTTTGGGTGACTCACTCAAAGTTAGTGAGTGTTATGGGGGTTACTTCCACGTGGCGGGCGTATTTTTTTTTAAATTCTGATTTTTACATTAGTGGTGGGAGTCTTCTAGAAAAGATCCAAAAATTCTTTGGTGTAAAGCCAGCAGAGTTACACTTTCACCCAATCCAAAAGCTTCCCGTCTAATATTTAGTTACTAAAATGACACGATCAAATAAAAATACGTAGAGGTGGTTATTGAAAGATTAATTGTCATTATTATTGATAAAAGGGAGATAAATCAAAGATAATAAACGGTAATTATCCAAGAATATTAATGTCCAAATTTGAGAATAAATATCCAAGAAGGTTTTAACAGAATATCAGTAGCAGTGGTAATTATGGTGGTTTGGGTTTAATTATTTATAGACAAATGATATTTGCATTCGTTCTCCTATTGGCTGGCATTGGATTCTTCCAGTATAAAATGAATTATTCGAATAGGAACGAATGTACACAATAAAAGAAAGAAGAAAAAAAGAAAGAAAATACGGTCTCAAATGACCAAAATTAATTCAATAGTTATATTATCAAATGGTTTCATCAACGAAATTAATAAAAGTAATTTAAGAAAATAATCCATCATTA
Organism: Idiosepius hallami; assembly: GCA_034780655.1. Classification (NCBI taxonomy): domain Eukaryota; kingdom Metazoa; phylum Mollusca; class Cephalopoda; family Idiosepiidae; genus Idiosepius; species Idiosepius hallami. The sequence goes on from JAUZSX010288362.1 coordinate 13,036, forward strand.
AATTGGAATAAAGAAGTAAATGGCGTCAAAACAAAAATAGGATGTCTATTTGTTTAATATGAATATCAAATTTAATATCTCAAGTTATAGGGAGTTTTATGTTTTATTAGTTGAAATAATAAGAAAATATATATAAAAAAAAAACGATTTTACTATATAATACTTACTTGGTCAAGCATGCACCAAAGTTCGGATAAGGCCATTATTAGGTGCTCCTTATATACCTGGATATTTTGTACTATCTATATGAACTGTTCTCCCAAGTTAACGAGCCTTATCAGCCCGAGGTTGCTAAAGGTGAATTATATGGTTGTGACTAGTATTTGAACTCGTGTAGTATGATTCCAGAGTCAAAGCTTTTACCAAACCTCTACTGTCACTGACCATTTTTATTGGTGATTTTACTGTGTAGCCCTTCACCTAGATGAGTTGTTCTCCCGGGTTAACTAACCTCATCAGTTCGAGGCTGCTAAAAGTTGAATGTAATGGTTATGACTGGAATTTGAACTCGCGTAGTGCGATTCCATAGCCAAAATTTTTACCAATATTCCACTGTCGCTGACCATTTTTACATGCGATTTTACTGTATAGTGTAAATAATTCAATTTAGGGTGGGTTTGTTTTCTTTTAATTAACTGCCAGATATTTTCAATTTTAGTCTTTCATCAAAATGATTATTTCCATTCCAATATATCTTTGCGATACAATTAGAAGCAAAACATTTTTTCTATTCAAACCAAACAAGATAAGTAGTTTTTCAGTTTATTTTTCATCTGTAACCAAAAAGTAATTTTTTTTTTCAATTTGGAGAACAATAAAACATGTCATTTCGACTGAGGTTATTTTATCAACTACACTCTTGAACCGCTAGACGAGCCGACGCCTAATGATACAAGTCCTACAGCTAATTTCCGTTTGGTTGTTGGCTAATTTGTCTTTTACTTGCCAATGGAATATCTAAATGATGAATTAGTACCCGAGACAACTCCTGATATCCAAACCTTTTGGTTATTTATTTCAATTTGAATTTTCGGTTTCTGATCTTTTGCCAAATATTGGTATTATTACAACTATGTATAATTCGAAGTCTATGTTAGGTGACATATATATATTTCATTTCTTTTCTTTTCTCCGTTTTTAATCGACTTTCATTAATTTTCTACACGTCTCAAAGAGTTGGTTTGAAAAGTTTCTGGGTGAAACCGGTAATCGTTTCCATTCTCTTTTATTTATTAATTCTATTTCAAAATATTTTTTATTTACTGTTCTCTATTTTTCTTCTATATACTTCTTCACAATGCTTTTATGTATCCGTAAACTTTGTGATTTTATCTCTCTCTCTCTCTCTGTATGTATATATATATATATATGTGTGTGTGTGTGATATTTACTTGATGAGCACCCCCAAGTTTGACACAAGGCCATTTTTACGTGCTCTTACCCGGGCTTTATATATTCAGTGTTACCCTTCACCTAG
>JAUZSX010288372.1:0-14510 GCA_034780655.1 Idiosepius hallami
TCTTGTCCTTTACTTTTCAAGGTTGAATTTCTTGTCCTTTACTTTTCCTGGTTTAATAAAATCTTAAGAATATTACTGTTCATGCGCGCATTTTTCCATATAATATATATATTTATTAGTAATTATCTTTCTTTGCTTTCTTAAACTTCAACTTTTAAAGATTCTTTGAAATTTTTATTTGCAGGTTTACTACAAAGTCAGTTCATTCTAAAGTCCAATGAACATAAATTATATGAAATTGAAGTACTTCTTAAATTGGCTGAAAGTTTTCAAAGTTTTGCAAAATGTGTATCATTAAATTCAGGCAAGACCGACTTTGATGGTGACCACAGACTCATCCTAGATGACCACTTTACAAAAATTCAAGCTTGGAAAACTGCTATGCAACTTGTGTGTATAATATCTCGGATTGATACTCAAATTGTTCTTGGAATGGAATGACTCAAGCCTAACCAAAAATAACAACAAACATTGGCCAACTATTTTACAAAAGTTTTGTAACATTTTCTTATATTATAAAATTGACAACTGTTATAGGCCACAAGATATCAACTGAAATGATGTGAATAATAATTAAGGATGATTGTAAATAAATATGTATATGACTATCTATTCTAACTTTCTTGTTCTGTTCACTTTTTAAGTAATAATAGGAAAAGCATATCTTTTGAAACAAAGTAAATAGTACAGGAACGAGCAATATTAAATAATATTGCCCATTCCTGTACTGTAGGGTACTTTACAGATTATAGCTGACCTTGCAAGAAATGCATTAATGCAGCAAAAATTTCCTAAAATATGTGTCTTAGCAAACAGTACATTTGAATAATATTCCATATAACAAATATGAAGTAGTCTGTGTAAATAATTTCATATCTTCCCTATGATATTTGTTTGAATGTGATGGTAACAGATTAATTGATATTTGAACTTACATATTACAATTCCACTGACTTACGTGTCTAAGTATGCCAGGTTGCTACTTGCCTTAAATTGCAAGACAAGCTTTGAGGATTTAATATTATTCAAACTTTTACATCCTTATTGTAGCATTCAAAATACTTCAGAGTTTAATAAAAAAAAAAAAAAAAAATTCTTAAGTAGACCAAAGGACACACAGGTGAAACATGGCAAATGTGACAAAAGATAGAGTAGTCTGAATAATTTGATTTATGGCAAGTTTTTTTTTTCTTATAATTTACTATTATTTTATGTTCAAACATTTAACAAGTCTTATTCTAATCTTTTAAAAACAAGAAGTTAATGATAAACTTAAACTTATTAGGAATTAAAAGCTGGCTATAGAATTATATATCAAATCCCAGTTAGTCAATTCACTTTCAATAAATCCTTTCAACTATGGGTTAAATAGTGCAACAAATGTTAAGAAAAAAAAGGTTTATCAGAAATAACCATTCTTGGTATTAAATAACAACCATTGAAAACTAAACCTTGGTTTTATATAAAAAACAAAAGTTATTTTCATCAATTCATAAACTAATTTTTTTTTCTATCCTTTGATTTTAAAGTTGTTATAATTTTAATCCTTTTAGCAAAATTTTCAAAACATTTTTATAAAAAAAATATCAAACTTCAATTACCAGGTTTGAAAAAAATCCTGATTCATTAGTAATGAAAAACTCAGTAAATCAAATATAATTGATCTGTTATAGATTGGTTAAATGAATAAAAGAAAACAAAACTGGTTGAAAATATAAGAATCAAGTATATTTCTTTCTCCACATCAAAACCTTCATCACATCTTTTGATGATCATGTTAAAATTATTTACAGTAACTACTTTTTTTTTTTTTTTTTACATGAAATACGCCATGTACGATCGTTTTGCTAACATTGAAAGTTTTTTATCCATTGAGAATTTTTTGGAAATCCGAATTGGTGATGGTGATGGTTTCAGAATCCCAGTTCCTGGTTTCTTGCTAGGATGAAATGCATCTGGATGATTTTCTAACTGACTTTTTAGAATAAATGCTACAAAAGAAAACACAATAATAGAATGAATACCATATATACTGTCATATAAGTTGAGATAATTTTCTTATTTGATTTGAAGAAACTTGCCATGTAAGCCAACTTTTTTTCTTCATTTAATTACAGCCAGGATACAAGACTAATAACCAATAAGTTGTTGGTGAAATAAATAAGATCAATATTAAGGCAATAGTATATTGTATTGTTTTTTCAGAATATCTATTCTAAATGTTGTTCAAAAAATAAACCTTTAAAATACTTCTGGTAAACAGAATAAAATTTGAGGTAGGATTTTAAAGGATACAAATTTGACCTGGAAATTTATAGTTAATATTATATTAAGTCATTAAAAAATTACACTAGTGTTAATATAACATGCATTGCATTGGTGTTTTAAGTTTTAAAAAAATTAAAAAGCTGTTTTTTTTTCTTTAAATATTTTGATTGAAAGACAAAAGTTGAAACTCCTAAAAGCAAAATATTTAATCAAAAGGAAATAAGGGTAATACTTTAAATTTACTACTAACAATATTCCTTACTATTCTCAAATTAACATTTAAAATGATCTGACAAATTGATATTTAATAGATTAGTTTTTTTTTTAATACATTTTTATCTACCTTTGTTTTGTTTCATATTAAAACTGACATGTTTTTTTTCTCCTTGTGAAGCTGATGTTTTACAAGATGCCAACTCCTATTTAAAGAAAAAATATAGTAAGTTATTTTTTTTTGTATCTTATATCAATAAAATAAATTAGACTATTATTTAAAGAAAACTAGAGTTAAAAAATAGAAATAAAATTTGCACTCAAAGTTTACAAATCAGAATTAAATATTATATGACATAAAATAATAATTTATTTAATGTCATATAATACTTCTTATATGCACAGTAATTCCCAGATTACTCTAATACATACAATAAAAAAACACCTCACAATATCTATTTCACATTGAAAAAAAAAACAATCACTTTACACAATTTATAGGTTATTATTTTATTTATATATTTAAATATTATCTGGTATTATAGAGGAAATTACAGAAAAATATCTATTAGTTACTTTTTTAGATAGTTTGAAAAATACTTTTTGTAAAATATTAATAATAACCTTTATTGTTTTGGTATTTTATTAAAGCTTATTTATATGTTTATAAAAAGGCACAGCCAAAGCCATATAAGGGATAAAAACTACTTCAATTAGGCTAAAACGGAATAAAATCCAGAATATGGTTGTGACAACTAAAAACGTTCAGAAAAAAATTGGGATGACACATGAATCCTAAAACTAACTCGTGAGAAAACAAGAAAAATTGGAAAAAATATGCTTAAAATAAAAATTCCTCTACAAAAAATTAAACTTTTCAACGTTTTTACACTTCTAAAACTATTATAAATATTATTTAAATGTGTTATTAAAAAGAATTTATATTTTTCCTTTTGATATTTTCTTTTCCAATTTCTCTTGTTTTATTACTGGAGATTTAGTTTGATCAAATTGTGTTTTTGTCTATTCACAATTGGATTAAATCATATAAAAAGGGCTCAATTTCTCAATTGAATTTTCACACAGCAAACAAATTTATCTGAATTCACATTATGCACTATTGGATTCATCAACCTGATACATACAATCTATTCATAAAGAAAGTTTGAATTTCCAAGTTATCTAATTTACATATTTTATTGGTTCTGTGTTATTCATGCTCTTTAATATCAATACAAGACATTTTTCTGTTTAGGAATATTATTTAAAGAGATTTTTTTAATTGTACATTTAAAATTTGATTTGCTAAAAATACAGCTGACATTAGTTCAAGTTAAAACCAGAAATAAAAAAGCAGTTATTTATATTTGTTTTAAATCTGTGATTCAAAATAGTTTTTTTTTTCTTTTTTGGTTAGCTAGGTCAAGAATTGGTGCCAATGGAAATTTGTATCCTAGATAGTGATGGACATTTTTTTTAAACTACAGTGAATTAACTCAAATTTTCTAGAGCTTTCTTTTAAAATTCTTATTTACAACATATTACCTTTCCAAAAAAAAGAAAAGGTAATAAAAATGTTACCCTTTTTAAAAAATAGTATAAAACATTTTTTCTGTGTTTATCTTTCTGCTTTCCTTCATTGTTCATATCTGCCAATTATGTTTGATAAAAATGAGTGTTTTAAATCACTTACCTTGGATTCTGATTTCTTGTCATTTTTTTTAGACTTTGCTGCTTTTAAAACAGCATTTCTCAAAAATGCTGGAGGGTGTGTTTTTAACTGATCCAGTTTATCAGAAGTTTTTACTTTGGTTTTCTCTTCAGATGACATTTTTTTATCCTTGACTGAAGCAGTTTTTTTGTTTTTTACCACAAGAGAGAGCTTTTTCTTTTTTTTCTGATTTTTTGGTTTCTTTTCACACGGAACTTTAACATCATTTACTGCAGCTGTTGTTTCAAGATTTTGGGCCTTTGGTTTCTGTTCTAAGCTAATTACCTGTTTCTCAATTTCATTGAAATAGCGATCGAGCCGAGTGAGTTTCAAATGCTTTTTGCCCTTCTTTACTTGCTTTTTTTCTTTGTCCTTTCTCATATTTTTCAAGTGCTCATACAATTGCAGAGTGCTTTGTGTTTTTAAGTTGGAAATATCAACTGCATCTTTCGCGTTGTCTGGTAGAGGGAAGTGTAGTTTTGTATTAGTTGTATCATTATCATCACTTGTCTCACCAAATTTGTCTGTCATCTAAAAACAAATATATAAACAATTTTTTAAATGAAACGCTTAAATCTTTACTATAAAGAAACAGTATTGAATAATTAAAATTTTATAGAACTTGAAACAAAAAAAATAATCAAATTTTCATTTCAATATTAAAACAAAAAAAAATCAATGTTAATTTTAAAAAAATCATGAAAACTGCATTAAATTTGTTAATCATTTAAGTTGAAAAAAGACAACTGATAAGACAAAAAAGGTTATATTAAATGAAATTAAAATTATTTATAACTTTACTTATACTCAGTGTTACAAATAAAATAGTAATCAAAACCTTTCTTACAAGAAACTGATTCAGAACTAATGAACATTTTTCATGGCAATAATTTTTTTCTCTTTTAGGCAACAATCACTTAAGATTTAAGAATATCCAAATAACACTTACCATAGTCAGTTTTTTAATTCTGCTTTGTTTTCTCTTTTTAGCTCTCTTGCTTTGCAGTTTTCGTGTGTGTGTGTTTTTATTTTCTGCAGACATTTTCTGTTCCCCAATTACAGAATCTGCTAAATTTACACCTTCAGTAGCGTTGTCCTCTGGAAAATCAACCACCCCAAACATTGGTTCTATCTCATCACCAATATTAGTGTCATCCTCTTCTGATAATTTTCTCTTTTTTACACTAAGATCATTCTTTTTTTGACTTTTTCTTTTCTTTACTTCAAGTTTCTCACCAACTGCACCAACATCTTCCACTTTCTTTGCTTGTTTTTCTGGTGTCTGCGTCACATTCTTTTCAATAGCTTCTTCATTTTTACGTTTAGTTCTAACTTTTTGCAATTTGGTATTCCTTTTTGAGCCTGTAGAACATTCTGGTACTTCAGTATCTGACAATTCTTCTTCAACATGTCCATTAAGCAAACTTCCCTCACTATCAAAGTTTTCTTCAGCTGCCTCAATATCCTCTGCAAAACTTTCATTATCACTTTTATCAGACAACAAAAACTCTAATTCTGGGTCATACTCTAAATCATCATCCTCATATTCAGTTGAGTCATAATCTTGAGTCGCAACTTTTGTCGAAGCCTTTTTCGCTTTCTTCTCAGTTACCAATATTCCTAAAAAAATAGTTTAGATCCACAATTAGTAAATATTCACAAAGAAAATAATTGGGGGAAAAACATCTTTAAAAATCTTTATTTAAGTTAATGAAAGTAGAAGTCTGAATAACATGAATAAAAGATAGTAATCAAAACTTATAAAATTTAGGAAACCTTATATAATGTTTCTAACACTGCAAACCTTTTTTTTCTGTTCAATTCAAAAGATCTAAAAGTTTGATATTTTTCAAATATTTAATCAGATTAGGCAACCTTAGAACAGCTATAAAAATATCTACAATTACATCACATGAAAATTCAAGTACTTATTCTGATTATAACAAATATTATTAACTTAATTGTTAGTTTATAGCTACACTTGATTTCTACAGGGTTTCTTTCTGTAATAGTGAAAGAAAAGATGTTTACTTACGTTTATAATCCTTGCGACTAGGGACGTTTTTCAGTAATTGATTTTTATTTTTTTTAAGTCTATCAACCGCTGCATTAATTTCCTTCTCTGATACTTCCATTTCTTGTTCATCAATGTTTCCTTCCCTTATTATCTTAATTGGTTTTTGTGGGTGCAACTGGTAATAACGTATTCTAAATTTAAAATAAAGACAAAAATTGCTATGATCAAAAAAGAATTGGCATATAAGTAATTTAGCTAAATTACAATAAACTATAATACACGAATAACAGTTATTAATTCCCTAAAATATAAAATGCTGAAAATTTATTAATACCTTTTAACCAGTTTATAGATTTGATTTCTATTTTTTGCTGGACATTTTTGGCTGGCACCTTTTTCCATCAACTGTTTGATAAGAAGTTCTTTGTCAAACTAAGAAAAAAGAAAAGAAAAATTGAAGCAACAAATAAAAAAAAAACTTGGATTTTTATTTTAAAATTTACTGCCATTTTAATTAAAACAATAAAAAATGGGTGGATAACAATAGCTCAACAGATAGAGTGTATATTTATGTAAGCACAAAATTATTTTGACAACCATTAAGATTTTGATCTTTAAATTTAGTTTAACATCATATATGAGTTCTTACTGTTGATATATTTCAAATTATAAATTTATTATAATTTTTACTAGAATATCTTGTCTTTTTCTTTTCCAGTTTTAATAGCAGTTTTTTATTCTTTTCAAAGTTTAATCTGAACCATATTACTTTTCATGTTCACATTTTTCTATTTAATTCATGATTTTTCCAGGTTTTGTTTTAAAATGATCTTTTATTATTATTACCCGGGTGATAGAATTCCAAATGTTGACCCTTTATTATTCCAGGTCAACGCCAATCCATGAGTCAAAATAACCTGTATCCAAACGTTTAAGTGTTTAGATCCAAAATTGGTTAGTTTGTTAAAAACAGCAACGATCAAAACTTTTAACTTTGACCCCTTGGCAGCTAAACTTATAGCAGAAAATAAAAAAACATGTTCAACAATTCAGATTTCTTTGTGTTTTAAATTCTTTCTAGTTTTTGGAAGAAGAAAAAAATTATTACAAGGATCGAAGATGAGTTTTATTAAAATCAATTGGACATGCTACCAACTGAGCTACAACACCAACACATTTCAGGGCATAATCTTAATGTATTAAAAATAAAAGGCTTATAAAATCTAACGTTCCTTACACAATCGACTACTTTTGAACAGCAATAATCTTAATAAATTTTGTTTCAATGAAAGAAAATTGAAAATTTTTGTTTCAAAAGATACATACTTATCTGACCTATGAATTGTAAAAATTGTTTTAAATTTGGTTGCAAAATGGGTAAGCAGTTAAGCTGCAAAGCAGTTCAAAAGTAAAAATTAACACTTAACCATCTATTCAAACACTACCATGTTTAAATGATAGAATTCTTACCTGTAATTGAAATTGATTCCCTTTGATCTGTGAAGGGTCATGTTCTACAAAGCCTCTCACTTTAGAATTCTTAAGATTATTCTCTGCGCATTCCTTTCCTCCACTTGCTTGGAATATCATAGATATAAGTTTCTTCATCACATTATCACTAAAATGCACAACCAAAAAAAAAAAAAAGATATATATGTGTATGAAAATCTTTTTTTTAATCAATAAAATTAGATATGTAGTAGTGACTAAAAACACAAACATTTTTCATCTAGAGAAATTTGAAAAGTTTTGTTTCTTTTATGTATTGTATAATTTAGCGTGGATTTGCTTTTTGAAGTCAAAGTGGAGTGTAGAAACTGAGACCTTTATTTTCCCTGGGTGTCAGTTTCTTAGCCACCAAGATCCTTTTTCCAGGTATACGGGAGGCTTAGGTGCCAGCCAAAAAAATGTTGTCACGCTGGTACACCGTATCTTTAAAAGCTTACTTCTACCAGTAAAATGTGTTTTCAATGATTGTTTTTTTTCATAAATAAATTGAGAAAAGGTCAATTTGTTTTTAAAAAAAGTTTTAAATAAAAAATTATCCTATCATTTTTTAAATGAAAAAAAAATTTTTTTAATTAAAACGACATTTAAAGAAATTAATTGAAAAGTTAATCGAAACTTTAAAAAATGGAAAAATTACTTATCTCGAATAAATTAACGTCCAATAAGTAGATGCAGAGTTCATAAACAAGAATTTGGTTATAAATATAAATTATCTTTCCCAAAGTTACTAATTAAAACATTTTTGGGGAGAGAGTGATTTAAAATTGCTGGCATTGGCGCCTAAAATTTTAAAGTAGTGAGTTTTACTACTTATAATTTTTAGTACAGTAGCACTTAACTGTCAACTCCTCCTTAATTCAGTAATAAACTGAAACTGAACAATGATTATTGATATGTAACCATGGATGAAAAAAGTTGAATTTTTGTACTAAGAATATAATATTCAAAATTCTTTTTAAAATACTGGCCGATGATAGAATATATCATTTTATTCTTAAACTCATTATTAAGTATATTTTTTGTTTAGCAGTGAGTTTTTTAATCGTTCATTAAAAAACCCGAAGTTTCACAAATATAAAAAGTAAACAAGCGTCAGATCTATAAGAATATTAAATTGAGATATCTTGACTTTTTAGAAACTTAAAAGTATAAAAAAACTTGCAAAATCTTTTTTCAAAACTAAAAAAAATTCAAAATAGTTTTTTATTTATTCGAAGTTTAAAATTTCCAACTTTGACGTCCTTTTTTTAAAGTGCGGCCGGTGTTTTTTTTGTTTTTTTTTTTTGGGGGGGGTGAATTTATTTTTTAATATTTCTTAATCTGTTATTTGTGACATTCAAAAATAGGGTTCATTCAATTGCTGCTTTGAAGAATTTCGCACTTGAATATATGGGAGGGAGGTAAAAACATAAAAATAAAGAAGAAAGACATTTAATTTTTTTCATTCAAAAATTCATAAAATATTACATAAAACCTGAAAAAATTAAAAAGATTGGATAAATACAAAAAAGGTATGGATTTTTAAAAATGATAAAAATTTTTAGAACGTTAAAATTTAATGCTTTTTATTAAGTAAAATTTTTGCATTCTATTCATAAGAGATTAAAATCTACTTGTTATTTATGGACCTAAGTTTTAATTTCTTGTTAAAAGAATGTTTTGTGAATAGAATAAGCAATGTAAATGCCCTGATTTTTTTCAATGTTTAGAAAAATCTGAACAATGGAAAAAAATGTTTAATAAGTGAAGAAATCTTAAGAAAATGAAAGAATAAGGAATTGATAAAAATTCTTACTTTTTTACAATTTGAAGACTCTTCAAAAAAGGAGATAACAAAGTTATTGCAGTATTTGAGCTGAGCTAAAAGAAAAAAAATCATAAAAATAGCAAGGTACATAATGAAAGAGACAAAACATATAAACTAAATGATATCTATTCATACATGGAGGCCCCTGATTTAAGATTTTATCAAAAAAATGTTATATGAATATTGTTTTATATTATATCCCACAAAACATTTGACATAAACATGCATTTTTTGTGTACATCTACTGCTATATTATGATTGAAGCTAAAAAGAAAATTAAATTTATCATTTTACAAATTAATTACTTTTAAGTTAAAATTTTAATTTATCAAAATGAGTTTAAAAAAAAAATTATGAGGTTAAATTTTAAGATTTTTTATAAAAACCAAAAAACAAACAGTAAAAAAAAAAAAAATTGTCAAATTATTGTCTTTAAAATTGCTATCAGCATCTCAGTGATCAAAATGATTGGTTTGAATGAAGTATAGCAATTCATGTAAAGCAGCTCTCATTCATTGTTTGTCACACATTCAGACATTTTATGAGGGTTGGCCAGCTTCTTTAAAGAAGTGGCAATCACCATATCTTGCGCACACATACACATATTCATGTAAAAAGCAAGAAAAATTAACATTACCTGATCATCGGCCAATTTTCCTAATTCAATAAGGAAAATATCAATAAGATGCAACTTGAGACCAATAGGTAGTTCTGGGTTTTTACAATCCATGACGCTCTTTTCTAAAATGGTACTTAGCTTTTGGCACACGCTTTCTTCAAATTGACAATTTTTTAAGTAGAGTAAGGAATTGTGAAGAAATTCTCGAACAAGCTGTTATATAAAAAAAAGCATAAAAACTTTCTATTTCTATCTTTTATATCCTTTATATAAAGAACAAATATATATATATATATATATATATTAAAGAAAAAGAAAAAATCTTCAAAAAATTAAAATTTTTTTTATCTTTTGAATTTTGAAATTCATTGAATATATCATCAATATTATTATCATTCAAAAAATTGTATTTTCATTATTTTAACTAAAAACAGGTACTTGAATCTTATAGATTAATAATTGCACATGCCACATATACCATTAAATTGAGAATGCTTTTAATAATAGCAAACAGTAAAAAAAATGTTTTAAATTCATTATGTCACACTATTTAATACAATGCTGGGTGGAATAACTAGATTTATAGCTTTTCAAAGAGTAATTGAGTTTAAATGGACATAACAGAAGTAGAATTTGGACACACATATTACAATTTAAAATTTCTATAACATTATTAGATGGTAGATGCACAGTTTGTTTTTAACTACTGTTTGTGGTTGTTTGTCTTACAAAAATCGTAATAAGATTGATCATAGATATTCCATCCTGCAATAAAGTTTTCGAAATAAAAAAATTAGCAAAATTTTTTTTTAAATTAAATAAAATCCCTGTTTTTAAAATACTTTTGACGAGTTTGGTGCCTGAGGGCCAGAACCCACACTATTACTGTCAGATATACCCGTGGCTTGTATTTAAAATTCTGGCTCACAAGTCTAAGCAAAAAAATTGTTACAATTTTTTTGCTTAGACTTGTGAGCCAGAATTTTAAACTCTTGGAAAACTAATAAGTAACTCATATCTCAAAGTATGCCTGTATATTCATTCATTCTTTTTTTCTACATATTCTGAATGATTCACTTATTTTTCTCTTAAAGTTTAAGCACTGAAACATTGTACCATAAATATATCACCAAGATTAAACTGAATAAATTGTTTAAATTTGTATAAAAATTAATGTTACTGACCATCATAAACTTGTTAATTCTCCACTGATCTAAGCCATACCATTCACGGGCTTCTGTGTCAAAGAAGGTTTTTATGAACATCATAACATATTTTTCATCTGAGAAATCATGCACCAACTGACATATGTCATCTACTAATTTTTCCTGTAAAAAAAAACAAACAAATACATATATAGAAATAGTAATTAAAATATTAGTAAGAAAATATTTACTTGGTCGAGCACCAATCCAAGTTAGGCACAAGGCCATTTTTACATGTTTATTATATCCCTGGACGTTTGTATTCAATCTTGCTCATCACCTAAATGAGTTACTCCCCCAAGTTTAAAAGCCTCATCTGCCAGAGACAGTTGAATGTGAATGTAATGGTTTTGACTGGGATTTGAACTTATGTGATTCAATTCCATAGTCCAAGCTTTTATCACTGCCCCAAATATTATATAATAATAATAGTAGGAATGAACTCAGGAGTATGAGTAATAATGAAATCTAGAAGAAGTAAAATAAAAGTACTATGAAACATACAAAGCTTTTTAATAAGAGCATTCATTTTGATTTTCAAATTCTTTCATCATTTCCAAATTCTTTCATCATATGTTTTGAGTAGAGTAAACTCAAACATATTTGTGATACTGATCACAAACTCAACTCATGTATCAATATAACAATGAGATTGAAAAAAATATTCACCACAAAAAGAAGAATAAAAGTTGTTGCACAACACAATTCTAAGAGAACCTCAATATGAGTTACCTCTATTTAATGAACTTCATCTGCATGAAGCCCTTAAAGTGAACATAATTGTTTAGCTAAGATTTGAACTGGTATATGATTCCAGAGTCCAAGCTTTTACCACTCTATAACTGTACCTAACCACTTGTATACCTTATTTAACAATATCTATACATTTCTATCTATTGCTATGGTCATCCCCTAATATTGTTACTTTTATCAACTGGTAAATATAGAAATAATTACGTTCAGGGCTATGAGCTGGAGTAATGTAAAGGCTCAGATCCTTTAACGTCTACCTTCAAGTATAAGGAATAATTATTAACAGACATAAGCAAATAAAGTAAACTTCAGTATAGAAAAATCTATTCAACAAACTTGAATTGACACTTAAATTTCCAAATGATTTTAATGCCTTTAAATGACTGACTGCATAACTTAAAAAAGATAAAAATGTTTTACCTGAATGAGGGGTTTGTCTTGCATCCATAATTGGTAATGCATTCCTTTCCATAGTTTAATAAACTCTTCTTCTTTTAACTCTTCTGTAAAAAGAAAAACAAAAAATACATTTAATTAGTTAAAGAAATTAATTTTTTTGGGGGGGGAGGGGGGATTTGAAATAGATTTGAGTATTTAGGTTCCAGTCTTGTTGCCATTATTTTGGAGATATTTATATATTTTTAGTTTTAATTTGAGGGCAGATTTAATTGCTCTGTCAGATCTTTCATTTCAACATAGTATTTCTTTGTTGTCATATTCTTCAGTTCGAAAATGGCCTTGTGCCAAACTTGGTTGGTGCTACTGCTCTGCTCACCAAGTAAATATAATATTGTTCAGTTTGCATATAAGTTTCACAATGAGGGTTTTTTCAAGTTTTTCATTTTGTAATGATTTTAATACTAATCATGAATCTGAAAGTATGATAAATTTTGGATGATGGCTGTTAAGTGCTAATTTTTTTAGGAACAACAAAGAATAACAGACAATTAATTGTTGATTTATGTAACTAAAAAATAGTTTTGCTGGTTTTAGTTTTCACCACAAAACCCAGTTGTTTGACATGATGCACCTGCACCAGCATGCTCCATACCACCAACCACCACCAGTGGGCAGTCAGTGCAGACTGCAGCTACAGCATGCACCTACCAGTAGTCACTATTTTCATCAAAAACGGTGACCTTTTAGTGCTCTCTCTAAACAGTCAAATTACCCAAAATCGGAATATAATTAGCTAGTTTTTTGCTTATTTTTTTTTCTGAAGTTAGTGTGTGAAAAAGCATTTAAATAAAAACATCAATTTTAGTTATTTTCAATTTAGCATTTTTAAAAAATTACCAGATCAGCTAATAAGAGAATTAAAAAAAGAATCTAAAACTTAAACTTTAGGTTAAAAGTGTTTTTTGACTCAAATATGGTTTAAAATAATTTAATGAAACTTTAATTGAAAACATCAATTCGAGTGAACACGCCACCACACCAAAAACGAACACTAAAAGACGATTGAAAGAGATAAAATTAATTTTGTGTGAATCATCGAATAAACAGAAAGTATGAATTGTTTATGTTTACTGCTAAAAATTCTATGCGTAATATTCAACTAAGAATAAAAAATGAAAGAATAATAATAAATATTTTATTTCATTAGCGCAATTAAATACGTAAAAGAATTTGTTTAACATTAACGAAAACGATTTACGGTATTATTACCACGTGTTCGTATTTCGCAATTTCATGATCCTCAAGTTAAATTTGAGAAAAGAAATCTAACCTTTTAATTTAGATAGCCGCAGACGGATGAATTTTTTCAACAGTGCAAGGGTTTTATCTCGATTTTTCTGTTCGTTGCCAGCTAGACCTTGAGCAAATTGTATTTCGAGGGGAACTTTCTGAGTTTGTGTCATCTTGAATTCATACACAAAAATGAAGAAATTGTTTTTGACTTTAAGTAAGTAATTATTAAGCCGCAAATGCGAACTACGACCATTCATAAAATAGTAAGATTAAGATTTCAAATTCATATCATTATATTTTTAACTATGAAAATAAGATTTTAAATACAAAATATATAACGTTAAAGATAAATATTTATTATTTTTTTAATTGTAAATACGAAACTAAAATCAGACACATATTTTATTCATATTGACACAAAGACAAAAACGAAGCATACGTTTTTCATTTGATTTGAAAGCAATTGATCTTCTTATTGAATACAACTTTTGCTACTCAAAAAATAGAATCTTTAGATGTTTTTTTTTAGAATTTAAAAAATTAGATTCAAGTAAGTAAAACAGGCAGCAGTGTTTTACAAAAATCCGTACACTTCGAAAACAGAGACCATAAATCTGTCGGGGACACTTGTGCATTTTTACCGTCAAGTCACGTGTTATTATTTTGGTAGTGGGAAATACGATTTTGACGTAAACACTTGATTTAATTTAAATGAA